>CATIWM010508796.1:0-20641 GCA_949671775.1 Mallotus repandus
TTGGTTGAGAACTGGCATTATATACTTTTACCAAGGTGATGGAGTGAGTGTGTTAATTATTTGTATGTTTTGTTACTTTAATTAGAGTGGTATTGGTGTGTATGTGTGTTTAATGACTATTTCTGTAATGAATAATTTTATTGCATAATAAATTTAGTGAACAGTTTCATAATGAATAGTTTTATTTTATAATAATCCATTTTGTTTATAGATTATTAATTATATTAAAGGCTAATTAATTTTTTTTATTTCTTACATAGCAACTACTCATTTATGTAAATACGTGAAATCTTTTAGGAGTAATTACATTTAAAAAAAAATTCCAACCTTTTGTTAAATTTTCAAAATAAGCTCTAAAGAAAATTTTCTTTCACATATAGTCTCCAACTTTCGGAATGTAACCCTGATGTGGCAGTTAATGCTAATAGAGCCTACATTTCCGTTTACAATATAAAATGGGTAATTTGCTAATGCCCCATTGAGTATTATTTTAATTTATTAGTTTATTCTTATATTTTCAAAAATCAACTAAATATTTACTCATATTTGATTTTATTAACTATTTCTCTCTTCCACTAACTTAATATACTCTCAGATTTACAAAAAAAACATCAAATCTAAGAAAGTCTTTAGTTAGCGAAATGGGAAAATAATTAATAAAATTAAATCTTAGGGATAATAATTAATTTTTAAAAATATAAAGATGAATTAGTAAGTTTGACCAAATTTTAGAAGAGCGATCCTAATTTGCCCATACAAAAAAGTGGCCATTGGGTTCTATTGTTTATGTTGCAAATTAAAAGAACGTTTCAAGACTGCTACATGAATCTCTTTGTGAAATCAAACCACGGAGGATTACAATTGAAATTTTTTGAAAGTTGGAAGTCATGGGTGTAAGAATTTTTGTTTCTTTTTTTTTTGTTAATGATCCAATCAATCAATAATATGACTTAATTATTCATCCCATCAATAAAATTTTCATCTTGACGAAGTAACTAAGAGCTCCGAAGTGAAATTAGTGAGATTTATTTTGAAAGTTTAAAAAAAGTTAGAATTTTTTTATGTAATTACCCCAATCTTTAGTAAACTAGAGCTATACATTTAAAGTCTTATCACCTACTATTGCATGATATAATATATAAAGAAAAATTATATTTCGCGACATAGGAAGTAAAACTATTGAATACATTATGAACCATATTGTTTATATATATTTGAGTATTGAAATCCAACTCAAAATGAAAATGGAGAAAAATTACAAATGTAAGAAAATTTTTAGAAGTCATTTCGTTTATTATAAAATTAATCGCGTGTTCACGTATTGCGCATGCTACTTATTAATAAATTATTTATTTATATTTTAATATATTTTATTTGTGAAAAATTTAAACTATAGAATATATATATAAATAATAAAATTTACATTTGGAGTTTATATAGATTTAAATATAGTATAATAAAACTTTTAGCATAAATAAATAGTAGGTCCCAGGTTCGATTCTTGGCAATGCCAAGGACTTTAAGTCCCTCTTCCCACTAACATGACAACTAACATATTAATTACGGGTTAGTCGAGCTTTGTACCAAAAAAAATAGTATAATAAATAGTATAAAGGTTTATTCTGAGGTTTAATGATATTGCACATAAAGTTTTAAGAGTGAATACTGAAATATAAGATTAGTTATAAATTTAATTTTTGTTATCATAATTTTTTAGTTATAATAAGATTAGTTTTTAAAATTATTAATTAGATTAGTATTAGAATATATACTCCATAATTTTTTTAGTTATAATAAGGTTAGTTCTTAAAATTACTAGATTAGTATTAGAGTATATATAGTAGTGTTTTAGTTGAAAATAATACTAAATAATTATTATATTATTATACTTTTAAATTTTTTTAAAATAAAAATTTTAATGGTATGAAAAAAATATATTTGAGTGATTTAAGGTAGAAAAATATGTAGTATATAAATATCTTTAGAATTTCAGTAGTATTGTGATATGTATAATAGTGCTTTAGTTAAAAAATAATACTAAATAAATATGATAAATATTTTAATTTTAATAAAAAACTAGAATTTCTTAATAGTTTGATACATTAGCTTCTAGAGTGAATACTTAAATATTATCAAATTTTTTGTTTAAAGACTTTAGAGTCCAACATTTAATATAGATATAGATTAAAATTGGAATTATTATTTTTTATCTATTAAAATATTTTAATAATGAATTATATATATTATAAATATTATTCTGGTTATGTATTGTAAAATATCTTTAAATTTATTTATTTACTTACTAAAATATTATTATAATTTTTAAAAACAATAAAAGTTATAAAATTTATTAGTTATTTAATAGACATCCTTTATTAAAATACTTTAGTAATAATTTTTATTTTTATATGTTTTATATATAAATTTTATTGTGATATATTATTAATATTTAAATTTTTTTACTACAATTGAAAATTAATTCGATTCAGTTAATTTGATTTAATTTTCATGAAATAAAAATTTATTTTTTAATTAATAGAAAGAGGTATAATGATCAATTTTAATCCTCAATTACAGCCGGACCGAAGTTGATATTTGACCTTCAATTTTTTATTCTATTAGAAATTTTTTTCTTTTAAAATTCGGTTATATATTGTGTCTTTTTCTAAAAAAATTATGATCAAGAACAAATTTTAATTTTAAAAATTGACTAATAAGAAATTATTTTAACTAACAAATAGAATTGATGAAAAATCTACTATTTATTATAAAATTTTTAAAATTTTCAAACTTGTAAAAAAATTTTAAAAACTTGAAATTTCTTTAGACTTAAAAATTTCACAATTAAATGATATATATTTTTAAAAATAATTAATAATTCTATTTTTAGTTAAAATAACTTTTCATTAGTTTAATATTAAAATTATTTTTTTAATTTATAGGATTTAATTTTTAACTATTTTAGAAAGTTAATAAATTTTTTAACTATTATGCATCTGCCTCAACATTTCTTATAAATGTTTTACATGTAAACTTGACTTTCTGTTTTTTTTTTTGTGAACAAATAAAAAAATTAGTTCATTAAATTTTTTTTAATGTTTTTTAAAAGGATAAAATGCATTAACCTTGTCACTGTGAACGTTCAAAGACAATAATTCAGAAATCTTTTTTCTGTTAACATCCCTATCCATTTCAAATCTCGTGATGGATTGGCTACCGTCTGAACTCTTAGAATCTTTTGGTAAGGTTGGTGCAATCTAGAAAGGGGAAAGAAATTAAAACCCAAACTCTAAATTCATAACTAAGCAAAAGCATTACTAACAATGATAAACAGACCTCTCATAAAAGCAGCAAATTGTGGAATGTCAAGATTAACAAAAAAATTTGTTGATGAGGTGTTGTTAGCCATTATTTCATCAGGGAGTAAACCATTATTAATTTTTAAAAAACAGAAGACATATGAAATTATAAATTAATACGTGTGTAATATAAACAATTATCATTAAATCTTCTTATAGAGATTGATAAAATAGCCATTATAATAGAACCATTGTTTTCTTCCTCGAAAACCACGTTATTTAGAAATGCATCAACAACTTTATCTCATAAAGTGATGTTTAGCATTTCATCCCTATTAAAGCGTTATTTGTAAATGGTTAGATCATAAGTTTGTAAGATGCACATTTACACGTGTATATATATATGTGTGTGTATATATATAATAAATAATTACGTACTCTTTGTTTTTAAGTGAAATAGTTTTTTTCCTTGCTGTTTGACCAACAATTCGAACATCCTCAAGATTTCCAATGCTAACAATTTGTCCGAAAATGTCTAAAAAAAATTAGCAAATTAATACATAAATAAATAGACAAAGATGTACTCATATATAGATATACATATGCATGTAATTTAATGAAAACCGTACCTTATAAAAGTGTTTTATCTCTTACCCTAGCCTTAGCATTATCAAAATTGAGAAACTCAAATCTCTTGAAAGGTATCAAAGCAATTTTGTCATCAAGCACTTTAACGAAAGTGTTCTTTAACAATTGAATTTGAAAAGGATGATTACTGACTCTATTACTTGACTGTGCAGGGACAGCACCAAATCCTAATTTATGATAAATTTCTCCTTCAATCAACATCCATTTAAATGATCAATTAATTGTTTTGGAATTGTTCCCTATATTGAATCAGCCTTGTTTTCCAAAAACAAAAAACAAAAATCAAACTAATACATATATATTAGTAATTTCAAATATTTATTTTTTAGCAATTTCAATAGAACCTTTTCATCAAGCATCAAGAATTCCAAGCTATAAACATCATCTAAGTTGCTAATATTGGCAAATTCCCAAATTCGAATGACCCGTGCTTTTATTCGAATGTTCCTACTTGTATTATTAATATCCAAAAAAAGAGTATACGCCATTCCGTTAGCTGCCATTAATTGCATAAAAATCTTTTAACAGTCAATATACAATAAATAGTCAATAGTCATTTCATAAAAAAATAGGGAAAGAGTCTACAAATACTTTATATGATTTCATTCAAAATTTCATAATAGACCATGTTTCTTGTATAATTTTGATATTAATGTTTAAGATCTGATTTCCTATGAATTAAAATTTTGACACCTGTATAAGAAGTAACTCTTGATAACGTTACATACAATTGGCCATGGAAAAACACATCATCTTCTAAAAACAAACCAACTTGTTTCAACGTTTGACCTTGACTTTTACTTATAGTCATACAATAACAAATTCTTATAGGAAATTATCTTCTTTTTAAAATAAATGGGCACTTTTTATCTTGATATGTTACTATAATTCTAGGTATGGTTACCTTTTCTCTGCAATGTGAACTGGTTATAATAATAGCTTCAATAATTTTCTTTCCTAATTCAATGACCATTGATCGTGTTCCATTACATAATCCTATACTTGGATTTATATTTTGAAGCAATGTAATAGGAATTTTTTTCAGTCTTAATTCGTGCTGTGGGACTCCATTAAAATTTAAGGAATTGAGGATTCTATAGCATATAGAACATCTAAATCTTCAAGATGTGCATATGTTTTCCACATTGAGTCAGAACTGTAATAAACTTTTTCTTCTTCAATAACCAATTCAAGAATTTGTCTATTTATAACATCAACAACTTCATTTGTCGAAGTTACAATTGCTCTTTCCCTTATGTATCGATAATCAGTGTATTCATTTACAAAATTGGTATATATTTAATTTATTATTGCATGTATAGGATTTTCGTAATCTTTTATTAGTAATTTATCAGGTATTTGAATAAAGTTATCTTCTTCATCGTAAGCTTCTATTTTTTTTTGGAACTGTCCCATTACCAATTGATAAAAGTCATTCAGAAAAGTAAGATAATTCATTATCCTGATTTGTAAAGTTATTACTTGTTGATAACCGCATATTAATTGTTAAATGAAAAATATTTAAAAATTCCATAATTAAAAATGTGTTATTGATGCATTTATAACATCTTCTTTACTGCCATTCACAACTACTGGCAAAATTTGTCTAAAATCACCTCATAATAAAATTGTTTTACCTCCAAATGGTATATTCTGTGACCTACCATTTGCATCACATAAAATATCTCTAAATGTTCTTTCAACTGCTTCGAAACAATGTTTATGACACATAGGAGCCTTATCCCATATAACCAAACATGCTTCCTTTAATAATTTAGCTAATTGTGTACCTTTTTTTAATTTCATATGATGAATGTTCGTTAATATTTAAATGTATTTTAAACCGAGAATGTGCAGTTCTACCACCAGATAACAACAATGATGCAATTCTAAATGAAGCAACAGCTAACACAATTTTGCCCATAGATCATAAGTATAATATAATAGTTTCATATAAATATATTTTGCTTATTCTTCCCCGCCCATAAGCAAAGAACAATCCTCCATTTTTATGGTTTACGGCATTAAGAACATCATTATGTACCTTTCGTTGTTCTACATTTAAAGATATAAACAACGTGGAATTTTTTTCGAGTGATTTAATATCATAACTAAGTTCTTCAAAGAGCAATCTATTGTTAATGTCATAGTCAAAAAAATTGGTGCTTGAGGTATATCAAAATTAGCCAGGGAAGAGCAATTTTTGTTGCATATTTTTTCTAATTTAATTAAAACTTTATTTTTTAAAATTTTTTCAGAAATAGGTACACATGAAATTCCTAGTGTGTTGGTTAATTTATACTTGATATCATCAGCAAAAATCTTCCAAAATAATTCAAAAAGTTTTCGTGGCTCCCTAATTTCACAAAAAAGAATGAGTACAATGAATAATTGAGGCAATTGAGAAGAAGTACCATGTAACATAGCTTCTTCTAGTGCACTAATCCATTTTAAATTGTTGCCTAACAAACCATTTACATTACATGCAGACTGAAATGTTAGATGTAGAATACCCAAAACAGTTTTAATATCCTCATATGTTCTTGGTCCTCTAACAATATTTAAAAGCATTCTTAAATAATATAATTCACCTGAGCTTGGATAAATATATGCTATTCTACCTATGCAATGACACTATTTTCATCTAGTCCAAATTTTTTCATGAGAATGCCAAACCCATTTGGTAGGAAATTCAACATATGTTAGAGTTCTAGCATCTTCACAATTTTTTTTATTTGTATTCATCTATTCAGTAAACATAGTACGTGTATAGGTTAAATCATTAGTGATGTGTGATAAGTTAGTTCAAAACTTGATTCATGTTCTCTAAATGAGCAATTAATTTTTCAATAGCTGGGTCTCTATAATGTATTGAAAATTCAAAAAATGCCAAGCTGCTTCACATAAAGAAAGATATCGGCAATCTAAATATTCTTTTATTTTGTCAACAACATTATCATGTATGTAATTAGATTCTAATGAATCATTTCCATAGTTATGAATAATAGCACGAATTCTATCAGTTCCTTTGTTTATATATTTAAATAAATACTTAATCATTGACGTCCGACAACAATATTCAACATATATATGAACTTGATATTTATAAATAAGTTGTTTATTGTGTGGCATAACAAAATGATTATCTATTTTAATATCATTTTTCATAGTAACTTTACCGTTATCCCTACGTTTGTATATAGCAAAACCATTTGAATCAATATATGTTTGAGGCTGATATTTTTTAGGATAATATTTTGAACACTTATTATTTTTCATGCAAGACGATGATGAATTAATAGGACCACAAGGACCATGAGTCATGAATTTAGAAACCAAGTCATGCATTTTAGGTTCATCTTCCAAAAGTGGGAGTTCAACAGATATCATGGAATCAATGTCAATTGCAGATCTTGGTTTCGTTATTTCATCTAACCAAACTAAACAATACATATGTGGTAATCCTCTTTTTTGGAACTCAATTGTATATATTAAGGCAACTGTTTTACTAAAGTGCTCATTTTTTTTAATATCATCAACTAATTGAAATAACTTAACTTTAAAGACGTGGCTAATAATGTTTGGTCTATCATTAGGACGTTGTCCATTAATATAATCAGGCGTATGTTGAATTTTTAGCCATAATGGATTACATGTAAAGGTTATAAATAAATCAGGATGTCCATAGAGTTTACAAATAGCCATAACATCATGATAATCTTCAATCATATAACGCGGGCTATCTGTATAGCTAGATGGCAGTATAATTATTGATTTTGCAATAGCATTAAAATTATGAACCCCTTTATGAATATCATTTTTTGTATTTGAATATATTTCATATCTAAATTCTATTTTATTACGTCTAATAAACTATAGCGGTTCTTCTTCAACATATGAAAATGCATCAATAATGTACTTTTGGAATAAACGACCACCTCGCAAAAGGGTTGTGCCTTCTAAAAATCTTTGTTGAACTCTATATGCATAATGATCATGCATTATGATGAATTTTCTTGAAAAACAATGCAAAGGACTAATAGAAACACACTCAATGTCAATCATATACCCATCCTCCCCATATGGAAACAAAACAAGATACTACATTACTATAAGGCTTAGATGACAAGAACTAATTCGTTTTAACTGTCTAGTTTTATATTCTACAATAATGTCTCTATTTTTATCATATACTCCAAAGTTACCAACAACTTCTTAATAGCATATTGTGTACCATCATGAGATCGTTTTCCTATTAGTTTTAACTTTAAAGGAATAAAATTATTTTCTTTGAATCTATCTTTAACCGTTCTAAATGATTTTACGGTAATGTTAACATCATCGAACATCTTAATTGAACCATCAACTATCAATGAATTAATATTATTTGAAGGTTCATAATCAAAAAATGAAGTACAATTTTTAGCTTCATTTTCAGTGTCATAAATGTATAACTGTGCAAATCTAGAATTTTCATCATCAATAGGCAACAAAGAACCAGTCATATGATGACTTTGACCACAAATTTTGAAAACATATGGACCTAGTTCTCTATTAATCTCATGGTCAAGTTTACTGCCCATAAACAAAAAAGCAACTATAGAATTGTATAATCTAATATTTTCTCTAAATTTTTTTGATTTGAGGTTCTTATCATATGATATTAAATCATAAAGAAAGGGAGGAGGCGGTTGCAATAAATACAATTTAATTCTAATTTCTTGACAGCAAAGAGAATAATTTTTTTTTGTTAGATAATGGATTTTTGATAGCCTCTACATCCCAATATAATGCCCCACAATACGGACACTCATTATCCGGGTTGCCTATGTCAGATTTTTGCAAATGGCAACCTAAAGATAAGACAAATTTAATGGAAGAATCAAAATATTTAATTATTGAAAAGTAAATTAGGAAGAAAAGTTAAGTTCAAGTCATATACATTGTTTTTTTATGTCCAGCAACAAATACATGCCTTGGATCTATATATTTATATATATATAAACAAATTAGTTTTGCTGATGCTTGTGGTGCTTATGGTATTCCATACCATATATCACATCTTTGGGTCAGACCTATTAACCACTCACAACTTACACTAATCTTAGGATTAGATTTTCTATTACATGATATAGGAGGATTTAGTTTTACTAAAGATTACATTACATTTTTTAACAAAGACACCTATCACATTAGAGTTTGTGTATACGGAGCATAGTTGATATCTATTAACCCCCCCCCCCCCCCCAATCTTTACAAAACTTGATCATTGCACATGTTCAATAAAAAGGAGCTTGTAAGGCCCCAAAAAATTGAAAAAACATGGCCCTGAAAATACAGGCCCAAAACTTGGTCCTCCTAAAGGACTCAACACATTATACATAGATTTAGACTTAGCTCTCTTAAATACTACCATAATAAAAAGAGAGATAGCTAATTCTGATGACATTGAATCTATAGTATATAGATTGGAAAAGCTTGGAATTATAGGAGAAAATCCTATAAAATTTTGGGAAAAAGATAAGGTCTTTTGTAAATTAGACATTATCAACCCAGACATCACATTAAAATTACACTCACATAAGTATGGTAATTGGGAAATAAAAGAATTCAAAATACACATCAAACAACTTCTAGATCTTAGAATCATACAAAGATCAACTTTCAGACAAAGGACTCCTACTTTCATAGTGCAAAATGAATTAGAAAAAAAGAGAGGACAAAGTAGGATGGTTTTCAACTATAAAAGACTTAATGATAATACTTATGAAGATGGGTGTATCATGCCTAATAAAGATATTCTCATAAACAAAACCCAAGGAAGTAAATGGTTTTCAAAATTTGATTTAAAAAATGGATTTTGGCAAGTAAATAGGCATCCAGAATCCATTCCCTAGATTGTTTTTACTTGTTCTGAAGGATTATTTGAATCTCTTAATCAAAATCTCTAAGAGTCACTTATAAGCTTAGACTTCATCATGACTATGAAATACTTTTACAAGCGTTAATAAATATAGGTGCCTCTACCAACACAATTGACCTTAGAGTCATTCCTCCAGAAATGGTCCAAATAGCCAAAAAGATTTGTTGAACATACACAATTTGATGGAACTACCATCACCACAACAAAAGAACTCACTAATAAACAAATTAGTTTTGTTGATACTTATGGTGCTTATGGTATTCCATACCATATATCACATCTTTAGTCAGACCTATTAACCAATCACAACTTACACTAATCTTAGGATTAGATTTTTTATTACAAGATATAGGAGGATTTACTTTTACTAAAGATTACATTACATTTTTTAAAAAAGACACCTATCACATCAAAGTTTGTGTATACGGAGCATGGTGGATATCTATTACCCCCCATAATCTTTACAAAACCTGATGATTGCACATGTTTAGTAAAAGGATCTTGTAAGGCCCTAAAAAACTAAAAAAATATGACCTTGAAAATACAGGCCCAAAACTTGGTCCTCCTAAAGAATTCAACACATTATACATAGATTTAGACCTAACTCTCTTAAATACTACTATAATAAAAAGATAGATAGTTAATTCTGATGACATTGAATCTATAGTATATCGATTGAAAAGCTTGGAATTATAAGAGAAAATCTTATAACATTATGGGAAAAAGATAAGGTCTTTTGTAAATTAGACATTATCAACCCAGACATTATACTAAAATCACACACACATAAGTATGGTAATTAGGAAATATATATATATATATATATATATATATATATATATAAGAATCTCTATAACTGGATTTTACCAAGGATCTCAGGGGTAACACTATAGATACTATGAATGCAAATGATGATATGATATTACAGTGCCGGTCTCACACTCTAGTCACAGGCTAGAAATGGAGGTTACCGGACCAAATGCAGTAATAGTTTCACAGAGTTTCTGATGTGCAAGATCCTAATTTCTTAGGTAAGCACAGAGCATACATTCTATTACTTAAGAGATGTAGAGAAAATAAATAAATCTTTAAAGAAAATAAAGATTAAAACATAAGAGAAAAGAGCTTAAAAGAAGCTTTACTTTTATTAATCCAAGTAAAGGGAAGTTACAGAAGTTCTTCATCCAGAAAGCAAAGGGATTACAGAGAACTATACTAAACTTTCTAAGTGAGAAATTTTTAAGCTTTAAACTTTACGTAGAGAGGAAAGATAAGCTTATCACTCTCTACTATATTCTCTCTAAATGTGTTCTAGCCTAAAATTATATTCTGCCTTCAAATGCAGGAGGAGGCTTCTTTATATAGAGAGCTGAGGAGGTTATTGTAGAAGCACGAGATTCTTAAGGATGAGAGGAGGGGTCCTGATGTCTCAGTGATTGGTGGAGATTTACAGCTATCCTCTATCTTTAGTGTGAGAGAGTCTTTACTTTAGTGAGAGGACTCCCACCAGGTCTTGAAAATGGAACTCGGGGCCCCAACCTTGTGGAGTGATGGAGTAAAGTGGGACCTAAGTTGAAGCAGGAGGGGAATATTTGACATAAAAGTCAAATTTTCCTGAAGGTTGTCCGAGAGTGTCCCAGTTGTCATGAGTAGAGTGACCTAGAAAGTGAAAATATTTAATTAAAAATACTCTTTTTTTTACAAATACCCTAACTTTTGCATAGGCCATCCAAAAGGATTTTCAACCCGTCGGGCTAAAATAGAAAATAATTATTTACTGGGCTTTACAAAACTTTACAAGCCTGTGGGCTTTATAGAAGGAAAAATTCCAAAGCAGTCATCGTCATTATCATTACCCAAGTCTATAAATTTTGAATCTTCAAACATATTGGAATTTGTAGAAGAAGTGGTCCTGGACTGGACTAACTGTTGCATTATGTTGAAGTATTCTTCTTCTATTTTTGTAGCTGTAAGGAGTGCACTAGCAAGGGATTTTTGTGCGAGGAAGTTAGATTGGGAGGGAGAACATCCAAGGTATCCATGCTTTTGGAGCCATCCTACAATTGCAGACTTTGAAATCTTTTCTGGAATTTTATAAAAATTCCACCACTTTACTTTAAACTTTCTCTGAAGAACTATAATGCTATTATTGGAAGAATAATTGAGGTACCATTGGGAGACCCAAGAAACAAAGAACTTTTTACAATAAAGTCATAGGAGAGGGAACTTTTTCTCTAGGGAAGAAGGTTCGTAATGTGTTTGGAAGAGTTCAAAACCATTACAGATATCAGAGGGGAAGATGTCAAGAATAGGTCCATAATTATTCCACCATCTAGTGAACCATGCAGGAAACTTTGAAATGTTGGCATGATCACTGAGGAAAAAATAACCATGAATGGGTTCCATAGCTGTTTTGGGTAAGGAAGGTATTAAACCATGCTTGTTTATAATCCTAATAGGAAAATGTTCGGCAAAAGTATAACTTGGCTTGGAAATTTATAGGGAAGGCTTTTGGTTTAGAAAGCTCTTGGCCCCATTCTTTAGGATGAAGGACTTTAAAAATTTTGCAAGTGGAATAGGAAGTGTCAAGGGATCCTTTATGATAGAAGTGTTTGAACTTTGCTGAACTAATGTATTCCAAAATAGTTTGGTAATACTTTTGGGGCTTGGAAAGATCCCAAGGTTTATAAAACCAATTTTTCAAAAAATGATTTTGCAAAGTATCTTTATGATAAAAACTATCTTCAATAATTAAAATATTTTGAAAAGTGGTTTTGGCATAAATTCAGAAGCTTTAACTTTTGATTGTGATAAAACAATTTGTGAGCTACTTTGTGTAGACACAAGATTTAAATTACTTTGAGAAAGGGATTTTGAGGAGGAAGATTCACCTTCTTTATTTTAGAAATCAGTTGAGAAGCTTTACCCGAGGGGCTTGGGAGGCCTAAAATACTTGGAGGCTCAGAAGCTGGAGGCTTCAGAGTAGCCTGAATTGCTTTAAAAAGATCTAGGGTTCTAGATATGGATTCAATCCACCGTTGAATCTCATTAGAGGAGTCATCTTTACTTTGTTCCTGGTTGACAATGTCATAACAAGACTTTATTGGTTTCTCAACAGAAAGAGGAAGGGAAACTTTATCTGGGACAACTTTATCTGTCTCAATTTTTTCTTTATCTTTCTTTTTTTGAACCATCTTTATCTGTTTTGTAAAAATTCTCTGGTCAGAAAGTCTGGTAAAGAATTTTCATTTCCTTTAATAAATTCTATGTCAAAATAAAAGATGCTTAAAATAGCTTGCCATCTAGCAAAAATTTGTTTTGATGCAATATTTTGAACATCTTTTTACAAAATCTCCTTAGCAAATTTACAATGAATGTGAAGTAAAAACTTTTGATTAAGTAAATTAGATTGAAACTTTGTGATACAGAGAATAATGGAAAGAATTTCTTTTTCGATGGTGGAGTAGTTTTTTGGCATATCATTCCAGTGTCCTGAAGTGTACTGTATAACTACTTCTCGCCTATTTAGAACTTGTTTTAAAATACCCTCATATCCTAGGTCACTAGCATTTATCTCTACAAATTTAGGGAGACTAGGGTCAACTAGATGAAGATATAGGATTTTGACTATATGTTTCTTTATGTGTTGGATGACCTTTGTGTGCTCATTCATCCAAGGAACAAGATTCTTCTTCAACCTATCATGGAGAGGTTTGGCAATTCTATTTATGTTAGGCCAAAAATCCAAAATTTAATTAAGACTACCTAAGAATCTCTGTAACTAGGTTTTATCAAGGATCTTATCAGGGAACTTATTGGCAAACTCTAAGGATCTTTCTATAGGACCAATTGTTCTGCAACAAATGTAATGTCCTAGGAATCTGACTCTGGTTTGGAAAAGAGATATTTTCTTAGCATAGACAACAAGACCAGAAGCTTTAATGACATAAAGAAAAGTTTTTAAATGTTTGAAGTGTTGTTCAATTGAATTTAAAAAATGAACATTTTGCTTTAAATCAAACAAATCATTTTCTTTACTTCTAATTAAAAGATTTATGTGATTTTTATAAATAGAATGTGCTTTAACAAAATTAAGTTACAGAGTTTTTGGCTTTTCAAGAAAGGGAAAAGAAATAAAAACTTTATCATCTTTATAATCTATCGAGTTATGAGTAACCAAATAAGGAGTTATCAAATTAATGAATGGCATTCCTAAGATTACTGAATAACTGATATCAGAAACCAGAAGAAAAGAAGTTTTCAATAAAAATCCATTGTTTAAAATACTAACTCCTGCTTTTCCATCTATATGCATTTTGGAACTATTTGCAGAAGAAATTTTTTCACAAGTACTTTCCTGAAAATGTTTTGGAACAACACTAGTCTTTATGCAACTCAAATCAGCTCCTGTATCAAACAGAGCAACAATTTTGAATTGAAAATCTTTATCGAAAAATAAGGGAAACTTTAACAATGTATTTCCTAGAAGTAATCTAACCTAGAGCACAAAGGAAATCATTGGGAATTTTTTCTATACTGGCTAAGGACTGAAGTTCCAAACTCTTAGTTTTATCACTATCACTAGACTCTTGAGCTAGTTTGGTGACCAAAAACTGGAGTAGGTCAGAATCCTTTTGTTGTTTCTCTTTAAGCTGCTTTATTTCAGACTTTATGGTCTTTATCTCAGACTGGAGTACCTGAACATCTCTTAATGGCTTCTTACCAAGCTTTTTCCTGTTCAAGATGGTGGTAAGATCATACATATTGGTACTGGTAGAAGGTAACTCAAACTTGGGTGTTTCTGGATCTTTTTCTAGAGATTGCCTAAGTTGTTCTAGGTATTTTTTCTGCACATTGAGGTCATTGATGTGTTGAATGACATCTAGAATTAGGGTTTGTTCTTTAGTTAGCATGTTTAAATGCTTTCCTTCAAAACTAAACTCTGACTCAGGTTTAGAAGAGGAAGCGGTTGCTATCTTATCTATCTGGGGATAACCTTGTCCTAATTAAGGGGTTTCAGACTCAGAAGTTTCTATAAGTAAGGCTGAAAGCTTTGCTATAATTTCTTCTTCGAAGTCGAGTTCTTGAAGCTTTTTGGAGACTTTACAGTATTTGGAAATATGTCTTTTTTTGCCACGTTTGTAGTAAGTGACATCTTTCAGACTATTCTTTTTGGGTTTGGAGGCTTTGTCTTTACTGCTAGAGGACTTTCTATAAGGTTTCTTATAGTAAGGTTCTTCAAAAGTCTTATTCTTATGAAATTTTCTAGATTTAGAAAATTTCTTAGATGAGGACTTTGATTTCTTACTACAATCTCCTTTACAGGCTTGGTTCTCACTATAACTATAGTCAAATTGTTTACATAAGGGTTTGAGTTCTTTTTTAGACTTTTTCAATTCCCATTTTAAATATTTTTGGAGTTTTAAGCCCTGAAAGATCTTTAATCCTTCTTTCTGGTTAGTATTGATCAATTCACCATAAGTAAGCTAATCATAAAAGATGATGTGGGTGCCAAAAGACTGTCTAATGGTGTTTCAAACTCTTTCTCTTAAAAGGGTTGGGAGACCTACTAGGAATTTCTCTTTCTAGAAAGGCTGGTTAGAGTCTTCCCTAAGCATTACCCTAGTGAGGAGGGTTGACCTATACCATTGGAAGTCACTAAGCTTTCTGCACCTAAGGTTGGATAACAGGTCAACATTCTTGTCTTTAAGATGAGAGGAATCACCTATGAAATGCAATGCTATGGTGAGGATCAAGGTAGACACTGCATCTTGAATGGTATTTCCTTAGGGGTCTCAAATGGGTAGACCTTCTTCGTCTTTTTGAATAGCATACAAGATATTTGTTTACTGTTAGATAGTGAGATGATAATCCCACCAACCTTTAAGTTGTCTAAAAAAACCTATAATGATAAGTTCTGCTACAGACCTATTAGAGGTTCCTGTTTGGGTTTTAGAGGCGTTGGAAGCCATAGTCATTTGCTAAAGGGAGTTCAGGATTTGATATTCTATCATCCCATCAATGTTCCATTCGTAAATAGAACTGGCACTGAACTTTGGCTGGACAAGGATACTAGGTTGATCACGTATTTCAAGTTCTTGATACTTAGCTTTAGTATATCCTGAATGAAAAGGTTGACTATTAGACCAATGAAGTGTAGCAATTTTTGGAGACTGTTCCTAAAATTTGGTATCTTCAGACTGGGATTCAAAGACTCTATCAAGGACACTAACATTCTGATTAACAGATTGTGGAGTGTCAGGTGTTATAAGGTTAGAAGAAGATGGTCCTAACCGGCTAAGCTGTTCCCTTACAACTTCAAGGAAATCAGATTTATTAGATCTAATCTTCTATTGAGCACTGTTAGAGATCTAATAAGGCTTGAGCATGGGGTTCTTTAACCTTTTGTCAACTAATCTTGAAGGTTCTACAAGTTTCTACTTGCTTTGACCCTCTATTTTGGATAACTATTTACCTATGCTATTGAGACGGGCATAGGTAAAGTTGTTTTGGGTAACTATATTCTTTAGGTTTTGGGAATCACTATTCTGAGGCTTTTTGTAAGGACAAGCATTGATGGTCTCATCTCCTACAGGGAGTTTAAGCAACCTAAAAGGTGGATGATCAGACTCTATACTTTGACCATTTTTTATTTCCTAAACTGTTACCTTCTTTCTGATAGTAACAAGATTCAAAACTTTGAAACGATAAGAAATATTGTTTTCTGAAGCATATAGATTTCAAACCAATCAAACAATAATATATTAACTTTATTCTCTTGTATAAAATCATAAAACTTGTTTTGAATATCTTTTCTAATATCAAGAAAATGTTCAAAAAATCAAGTTCTTTTTTCTTTATTATGAGATGCATAAAAATCTTGATGCAAGAAAGCTTTATCAGGAGTGAACTCCTTCTGTATGACATTCAGCTCATGGGCTATATTTTCTGTTATGGCTAAAGTAGTGGGAGAAGTAGGAGGTAAAGGAGATTTTATTTTCTGTTGAGGTTCAGTGTAGATCAGTCTAGCTATATTGGTAATATGATTTACATTTCTGAGAGGTGTAAGAGGTAAGTCAGATGTGGAATATCTGGTTGAGGAAGTATAAAGTAGATTTATAATCGGTGGTAGGTTTGGGTGAAGATCTACTTGGTCTGTATATGAAAGGTTAATGATTCTTAGTAGATCAGGGTTTTGGTTAAGTTGTTCTTTATATGGAAGATTAATGACAGAGGGTATTTATGACAATCTTCCTAGATCTAAAGATTCTGATAATGAAGCATAAAAAAATCTAGAGCTAAAAGATGCTCTGTCAAAACTTATCTTTACTCTTCCATCTTGGAACTGGGTTATATGCTTTATTTGTGTGTTTGGGGCTAACTTTTCAGGGTTTGTAGGTGTTGGTTCAGTAGCACTTTCCAAGATCCAGTCTTAGGGAAGTGTTATCTGGTTCTATTGAATGGTTCACAAACCACATTTGCTTTAGTCATATCTGTCTGGAGAAGTAGGGTTTCTCCTTTTTTACTATAAAATCTACTCTTTATAGTAAAAGCAGACATCATGGCTTCATAATGAACTTTAAAAATTAATGCAATTGGAATTGATCCATCATCCATAGTATAATTATGGGTCTGGATATGCAAAACCAATGACTTTAAAAGATTTAGATCGTCTAAAGAAATAGTAAAGTTTGGATAACAGTCAAATGCTATGGGACCTTTACAGAGGCTGGATTCTATAGTTCCTAACAAAGAGTCTTCAAACTTCTTAAACCTTTTGTCTCTAAGAGCAGTAAGGATGGAAGTATTAAGACCTTCTCTGTTAAGGGGCTTTATTCCAACCTAGACAAGTCCTATATGGATATACCTGAAACCTTTAGCTTTATGTTTTTCTATGGAAGAGGAGGAAAGAAATTTTATCTCATCTTTAGCTTTATCTAACTGGATATCTCTTTCTTCAGTTCTGATCATAAAATTAGACTTGAAGAGGTTTAACCTAGAGGTCTTATAAACATGATCTTTAGAACACATTTAGAGAGAATATATCAGAGAGTGATAAGCTTATCTTTCCTCTCTAAGTAAAGTTTAAAGCTTAAAATTTTTTCTCACTTGTAAAGTTTAGTATAGTTCTCTGTAACCCCTTTACTTTTTCAATAAAGAACTTCTGTAACTTCCCTTTACTTGGATTAATAAAAGCAAAGCTTCCAATAAGCTCTTTTCTCTTGTGTTTTAATCTTTATTTTCTTTAAAGATTTATTTATTTTCTCTGCATCTCTTAAGCAACAGAATGTATGCTTTGTGCTTGCCTAGGAAATTAGGATCCTGATCCTGCATATATATATATGTATATATATATATATCCAAGTCATGTATTTGTTGCTGGACATAAAAAAAAAAAAAGTATATGACTTGGACTTAATGTTTCTTCCTAATTTACTTTTTAATAATTAAATATGTTGATTCTTCCAAAGAGAATAAATTTATTTTTCTTAGACAATGGATTTTTGATAGCCTATGCATCCTAATATAATGCCCCACAATACAGGCACTCATTATCCGGGTTGCCTATGTCGATTTTTGCAAATGGTAACCTAAAGATAAGACAAATTTAATGAAAGAATCAAAATATTTAATTATTGAAAAGTAAATTAGGAAGAAAAGTTAAATTCAAGTCATATACATTGTTTTTTTTATGTCCAACAACAAATACATGACTTGGATATATATATATATATATAGATGATGCAAGCCCGCCATTATCGGGAAAAGAAAATTCGTAATTGAGTAAATAAGCGCGACTTAAATGGGAATATGCTTTTAAGAAAATTAGCAAAATATATTAAACATCAAAGTAAATTATGTTAACGTAGGTAACCTAAATAATGTGCCCAAAAAAAGTATAATAAACGATACCTTCAATATTATCTTCGAGATCAACAAAAATGTCAAAAAGTCGATCATTATTTAACAAATTATTCGCGTAATTAGACATTTTCTTTATACTATTGACATGGAAATAGGGAAAACAAATGTCAAGTATTAAATAATAAATAAGCAAACATCATGATATAGAACCCACACAAATAATTAAATACATAAAATCATATGATAGTTGCATATTGATTAAAATAATTGACTTAAAGAAAACATGATGAAAATAATATTGATAATAATCGTAAATGTGTATGAAATATTGATGTTTGTAAATAACAATCTAAGAAACAAAAATCAAATTTTACAAAAAAATATAAATATATATTTTTTAAATAACACACGATGAAATATAAATATAACATGAAATACGTAATACAAATAATGACATACCAATATAAGGTGACAATCCAAAAGGGACCTCATGGGGAGGGGAAAAATATAGAAAATTGTTAAATGGAGATAAATTTTAAATGTTAATACATAGCAATATAAAAAAACACGAATGGAATTATAAAAGAAATGATTTTCTTTCTTGCAAAATTTAAAAAAGAAAGAAAATTAAAAGTAAAGTAAAACATGTAAGGAAAAAACATAAGAAAATAAATTGAAGTAGAACAAAGTAAATGGATGTGAACCCAAAATCAAATATCTTTTGAAAATAGTAACTAATGGTATACAAACTACAACAATTATTGAACATAAATAAACGAAATAGCACAATTTATAATAAAAAGTGTTGTTTGAATAAATGAAAATAATAACTAAAATAAAATAAAAAGATAAGTATAGATGGACAATGAGGAATTAGGGATATTAATTATTTAAGATAAAATTGAATTTAAGAGTTTTCTTTTTAGGGATTATTTTGTTTTTATAAACTTTTTTAACAAAATATAAAAAAGAGCTAGTTACACACCTCTGTGAACTGCTCATTTAAAGAGGATCTATTAAAAAAAAGAAAAAATTTAATAACCATGGAATATCAAAAATAACAAATAAAAAATTAGGAAAATTAGCACCAATATATAAATTAAAGCATACACTCTTTAAAAGGTAAGTATAGCAGCACAATGAGCAATTAGGCAGATTAATTATTTAAGGTAAGAAATAAATATTTTTAAACAATGAACTTTCTTTGTGACCTAACACCTAAAGTATAAATTAAGATTTTTTTAGTGATTATTTTGTTTCCTTTTTTAAAAAAAAAAATCAAAGATAAACATATTTAACAAAATATAAAAAAGAGCTAGTTACACACCCTTGTGAGCTGTTTATTCAAAGCGGACCTATTAAAAAAATATTAATAATGATGGAGTGTCAAAAATAACGAATAAAAAATTAGAAAAATTAGCACCCACATATAAATTGAACCATATACTTTTTAAAAGCATTGCATTAAATTTGTTTCATTTAAAAAAAATAATGCATAGGAAATAAAAAAAATGGGAACAATAGTTCACCATATACAAATTACAACAATTAATAAACATAAATAAATAAATTATTGTCGTAAGGGAAAAAAACGTTGTTTGAATAAGCGCAAATAACACCTAAAATAAAATAAAATACCAAATATAGTCACATAATGATTAATTAGGCAGGAAATTTATTCAAGGAAAGAAATGAATATTATTTTAAAAAGTTACCATTTTCTGTGAATTAGAAACTAAAATTCACTGTAATAATTTTTTTTTGAAAAAAAAATAAAGCTCAACATTTCAGGAAAATAAAGAAAATAGCTAGTAAGTACCTATATGAGCTGTTTATTTAAAGAGTGCCTGTTAAAAAGAGAAAAAAAAAAAGTTACTATCAATAACCATTACATATTAAAATTAAC
>CATIWM010508808.1:0-11346 GCA_949671775.1 Mallotus repandus
AAATTTTAAATACAAAAATTTCATATATATATATATATATAGTGTTTGAATGTAAACATTTAATTTAAATTTTAAATAACATATAATTAGATGTTATTTTAATTTCTCATTAAATGATAGCTTTTAAATCTATTGTAAATTTGTTGAAATTTTCATTAATATAAATTCACAAAGTTGCCAAATAAAAAATTTGATCTAAATTCAAATTTATGATTGTATACAAATATAGTATTGTTATTTTTTTAAATTCTTGCTTGAATTTATTCAAAAGTATAACAGATCTATCTACAAAAACTTTAGCCAATTCTTTTAGTTTGCATGAGATTGTCAAATAATTAGAACCATATTTTCTTTTTTATTGAACTGGGGAGGAGGAAGCAAGATCAAATTCTTAATATATATATATATATATATATATATTTTGAAGAAAATAATATCATTAAACTACTCAACCTTCGACAATTGAAGCCATATTATCATAGCCTATAGCCTAAAGTATACTGTAGTTTCTGATATGACTGTGGCATATTTGTTATACTCATTTGGCTTGAGATCTCAAAGCATTTTTTAAGTGGAAGAAAAAAAGAAAATAAATATTTGATTAAGTGCATTGCAAATGTACACCAAGACTTCAATAAAAATAATATTTTTTGCCAGTTTCGCGTGCTAAATTAATAATTTAATAAATTTATAAAATAAGTTGTATCATAATAAAAACCTTTAGAGCTCATTTAATATATAAATTCACAATTTTAATATATCAATAGATAAAATATGCTTACCTTATTATTTAAATTTAAGTCAACTTTAATTTTTTATTAAAAATAATAGTTGTATCATGATTTTATTTCTTTAGATAGAAGATTTTTTGGCTAAATATGTGTAAAATGAAATAATGCAATATATTAAATAATAAGCAAGATTTTTTGAAATAATTAATATATTTTAAAATTTTACTTAATAAAAATATATATTGTACATGAATATATATTTATTTTCTATAAATTAAAAATTAGTTAATTAAGTGATAATTTTTTATCTCAAGATCATTAATTATAGAGATTTTGCCATTCAATAAGTCGTTTCATTTAATTCGTAGGAATTTGAATTTTTTTTAAGTAAGATTTTAATTATATATGGAGAAAATAAGTGAGAAAATATCTAATTCTGAAATAGTTAAAATTTGTATAACTATCAAATACTGAGTCTTAAATTTCGAAATACTCGAAGTTTTTATAACTATCAATATCAATAGCGGGAAAAAGAAATCAAAACATGAGACTGCAGTGCATTTTTTTTTTTTCATTTGAAGTCTCGGGTATCCGGTAGTCACAAAAACTACAATTATTCCTAATTCAAGCCAGGTGGGGTTAAAACTCTTCTAATATTTGTTTTTTTTATACATAAGAATCGAATCTAAGACCTTACTTAAGGGAATCCAAACTTCCCGCCATTTAAACCAACAAATGTATCGATTATTAGATCCTTAGAGAATTATTTCCTTTTCAGTAATACTTTTTCTTTATCAAACTATGGCTCGGAATTATTTACTTATTTCATATAAAAAATGGAACAATAGCTACTCACCTGTATTACAGCCTCAATTACCTTAGTTTACTTTTGTATTTCATGATAAGATATATGACATAAAGAGATGGACGTTATGATATATACATGATGGCAAACATGATACACATAATGGTAGACATGAAGATGTGGTACATATGGTGATATACATGAAAAGATGGGCTCATATTCTTTACAGCTCTCAACCACATGCATTATTCTTTTCATAAAACTTAGTACATATGGTGACATACATAAAGAGATGGGCACATATTCTTTATAGCTCTTAAGCACATGCATTATTCTTTTCATAAAACTTAGTTGGTTACTCGGTTCTGTATCCAAGATATACAATCAATAAAAATAAAGCTCTTCTCATCAGTTCATTGTGGTATCATAGCTTAATTAATTTTTTTTTTCAGCTATTCTTTCCGGCATTCTTGGCTTCTCTTTTCTTCGACTTTCATGGCTTCTAATACTAATAATCAGTTGGTTTCAGTTTCTGCTTCCTCTTCTCCTCCTTTCACCACCACTCAACTCAATTTTTTCTATTAAACTAACCTCTCAAAACTATCTCACCTGGAAAACACAGATCATTCCCCTTCTCAACTCTCAAGATCTTCTTAGTTTCATTGATGGTACCACACCACCTCCACCACAAACAATCATGAACAATGATGCTCCTCCCTCTCCTATTGTTAATCCGGCATACCAAATTTGATTTAAAAAAGATCAATTAATCTTATCATGGATACTATCCTCCATGACTGAAGCCATCTTTCCATATGTTGTCGGAATCACCTCCTCCCAAGCAGCATGGACAACCCTTGCAATAACCTTTGTAGCTGTTGCTCAAAACAAACAACTCCAAATACACATAGAATTACAAGAGCTTAAGAAAAATGATATGACAGTCATAAATTATCTCCGCCGAGCGAAATCAATTACGGATGAACTCGCTACTGCTGGTTGAAGCATGACTCAGGCAGAATTCAACGCCATTATTTTCAGAAACATTGATGCTGAATATCAGGGACTGATTTCTTCTCTCACCCTTCACCCGGAGCAGGCAAGCTTCAATGAACTTCACAGCCGTCTAGTCTCTCATGAGATCTTAATGAAAAGTCATACTGATCCACTCTCAGCAAATTATAGTCACAATGCTCCTCTTCTCCCCACTCCTGCATCTATCCCTTTTTCACTCTGCCATCTGTTCTCTTATCGCCCACATAAGCCCTATCGTCCACTATGGCAAGGATGAGGGCACAGAAGGTAGACATATCAAATTTATGGATTCACAAATCATACATCCATTACATGTCGTCGTCACTTTCAATGTCATACTCCACCAATGATAAATTTCCAGCAACCACTTCGGGGTAATATCGGCTACCACCAGTTCCAAAATAATTCGGCTCCTACATATGGTGGTTATCCTTCTTCACCTTCCCTTCAACCATGGATTGCTGACACCGGTGCGACATTCCATATAACTCCTGACTTGGGTGCCTTGCATCTTCCCCAACCTTATGATGGTCATGACAAATTCACCATATTATAGATACTGGCTTAACCTTGCATGTTCATGGCTCAGTCCCACTTAAATTTTAGCCTTTAGCCTTACTCCTTTGACACAGTAACTTATTTAATCAATGGCATGCCAACTCCAATTCTTAAAAATAAGAGTCATTTTTCAAGTCTTTTTTATCACACTCCTAACTACCATAGTCTCAAAGTATTCGATTGCACCATTTTTCCCTACCTTCGTCTATATTGTACTCACAAATTTAGTTTTTGCGCCACTCCTTGTCTCTATCTTGGCCCATCAACCACTCATCATGGTCATAGATGTATTGATCTATAAACCAATTAGATATACATTGTGCGACATACTAAATTTGATGAACAAAAATTCCCATGTAAAACTGATCACTTCCAAGTACCCAACTCCAACTCCAACACTACTCCATGGTTACAATTGAGTACAAGTCATGATTATCCACTTCAATTAGGTATGTCTTCTACTTTAAACTGTTCTTCTCTACCCATCACTTCTTTATCCAATCCACCTTACCCAATTCGACAAACTCATTATACCAAATGCTCCTACTGCCTCCAATCTACTATTACCCAATCAATAAACACTATCCCTAACAACTTCTTTTCCTGAATCTTTATCACCTAGATTAGACTTAATCGTAGACCTCACCTCTTATCAACCAACCAATCCTAATCCCTCATCTCTAACTATTCTCAATCACTCAACCACGCAAAACCAAAACCACCTAAAGGTTTTAATTAAAAAAAACATGCAATATTGCCATGCAAACCTCTCCCATACTCAACCTTTCTCATCCACTCATCTAACTGAACCCACCACTAACAATGAAACCAATAAACACAAATAATGGCACCAAGCAATGGCTGTCGAATTCCAGGCCTTACTTCAAAATAAAACATGGCAACCTATACCTAGACAAAAGGTGCAAAATATAGTGGGAAACAAGTGGGTATATCACATAAAATGTAACTTAGAGAATACCATTTCAAGATACAAGGCATGATTGGTAGTAAAGGGGTACAATCAATAACATGGAAGTGACTATAGTGAAACTTTCAGTCCAGTTGTCAAGACCACCACAATCCTCACAATTATTGCACTACCTGCTATGTTCAAATGTTAATTGAAGCGATTGGATATTTTAAATGCATTTCTTCTTGGGCATCTTGATGATTTAGTTTATATAGAGCAATCAGGGGCTTTGTTGATGTTGATAATCTGGACCATGTGTGCTTACTTTATCGATCACTATATGGTTTAAAGCAAGCACCACGTGCTTGGTTTCATAGACTAAGTCAATTTCTTCTTGATATGGGATTTGTGTGCCCTAAGGCCAATTCATCATTGTTTATTCTTCATCGACATTCTGACACTATTCTCTTATTACATCATTTTAACAGGCTCTTCCACATATTTTATTACTGACATTTTACAAAAATTGCAAGTTGAATTTCCAGTCTAAGATTTTAGTGACTTGTCTTATTTTCTTGGTGTTCATGTTACTAAGACTTCGGATGGCATTCTTTTAAGTCAGTAAAAATATCTTCGTGATCTCTTACTGAAAAGTGAACTTCAAGATTATAAGGTTTGTTCTACACCAATGGCTGCTACACCCACATTGTCCAAAACCAATGGTCCTCCATATGATAATCCTTAACTTTATCGACAAGTGGTTGATGCTCTCCAATATGCCACATTCACTCGCCTTGACATCGCCTTCTCGGGCAATCGCTTGTATCAATTTATGCAATCCCCCACCACTACTCACTAGAATGCAGTAAAACGAAAACTTAGGTATATTAAGCATACCATTACTCACTCAATGTTTTTCAGTTCTACAAATAAGTGCATTTTATAATGTTTTTCAGACAATGATTGGGGTGGATGTCCGAATGACTATCACTCTACTAGTGGTTTTGGCATTTATTTGGGTACCTCCCTTGTCTCTTTGAGTGCCAAGAAGCAAGCTATAGTTGCTCACTCTTCCTTTAAAAGTGAATACAAAGCCATTGCCAATACTACTACAGAAATTCTATAGATTAATTCTTTACTGAAAGAACTTCATATTCAATGTCCTTCTCCTCTTATACTTTGGTGTGATAATATAAGGGCTATATATATGTCTTCTAATCCTATTTTCCATGCAAGGACGAAGCATATTGAACTTAATTTCAATTTTGTTCGTGAACAAGTTAAAAAGGGTGCAATTAAGATAGCCTTTGTTTTAAGTAAGGATCGAATAGGTGACATCTTCATTAAGCCTTTAGGAATTCATCCTTTTCAAAAATTATGCTCCAAACTATGCTTGATTCCTCATTCCCTATCAGCTTGTGTGAGGGTATTACAACCTCAATTACCTTTGTTTACTTTTATAGTTTATGATAAGATATAAGACATAAAGAGATGGACGTTATGATAGATGCATGATGGCATACATGATACACATAATGGCATACATGATACATATAATGGCAGACATGAAGAGGTGGTACATATGGTGACATACATGAAGAGATTGGCTCATATTCTTTATAGCTCTCAACCACGTGCATTATTCTTTTCATAAAACTTAGTACATATGATGACATACATGAAGAGATGGGCTCAAATTCTTTACAGCTCTTAACCATGTAAATTATTCTTTTCATAAAACTTAGTTGGTTACATAGTTGTAATATATATATATATAACTCGATTTTGTATCCAAGATATACAATCAATAAAAATAAAGCTCTTCTCATCAGTTCATTAACATGAATATTTTGATTCTTTTTCTCTTCATCTCCTTTCATGCAGTAATGGAATTGATAAAGGACAAGAAAGAGCAAGCAGTATTATAAGGATCAACAATGTCAGCTTAGACCCATTTCATCAATGAACTTAGAGAAAAAGCTCAAGTACCTATCATATATTTCTTTGAATCTATTTTCTCTCTTAGTTCCAACCAAAGTCCTTATTTTTTTAGAGCTACAAGAAGTGAGGTAGATAAGCAAGCTAAAGCCACAGTTGTAATATTCAAATCCTTTAACTGGAGAGGGGTAGTGCCCATCTATGTCGACAATGAATATGGACAATGAATTATCCCTTCTTTAACAAATGCATTTCAAGATTATCAAACAAATGCTTTCTAAGCTATAGATATCTAGGTTCCATGCTAGAGTCACATTTCTCCATCAGCAAATAACCATCAAATCCACAAAATGCTTCAAAAGTTCAATAGAGAGCCAACTAAAGTTTTCATTGTGCACATTTTTCTTGGTCTCAGCTATCGGTTTTTCACTATAGTTGAAGAATTGGGAATGATGAAGGAAGGCTATGTTTGGATCTTGATTGATGGGATGGTAAATTTCTTACATTCACTTGATTTTTTAGTCATTGATTCCATGTAGGGTGTATTGGGTATTGGACCTTATGTTCCCAAAATTGAAAGGTTGAAAGATTTTTGAGATCGATGGAAAAGGAAGTTTTATTAAGAATATCCTGCCATGGTTAATGTAGAGCTTATCATCAATTGAGAATCAACCTATGATGCTACTATGGCCTTAGCCATGGCAATTGAGGAAGCTGGAGCTTTAAATTTTGGCTTGCAAGGGGAAAATACTTGTATAATAATCCAGCATTTCTTGAAAATCTTGGAGTTTCTGAAAAGGGTTCGAACTTTGCTTGAGCATTATCAAATATTAGCTTCAGGGCCTAACTAGAGAGTTTGTCTTTGTTGATGGATAGCTATAGTCATCGTTTCTCGAGGTAGTTAATATGAATAATGGTGGAGCAAAAAGGGTCGAATTATGTACACCAAAAACAGGACTTGTCAAAAGATTGAAAGATTCCACCCTAGAGAAATCAAGCCTTTCACCAATCATAAGGCCAGGGGATTCGACTTATGTTCCCAAGGGTTGGTCAGTTCCAATAAACTGGTCATTAATGCAAGTAGGAGTGCCCATAAAGAAAGGTTCAAACAATTTATGAATGTTACATTCAATTATCATACAAACAAATATAAAGAAAATGGATACTGCATAGATGTTTTTGAAAAAGTCATGAAATCCAAAAAATATGCTCCAAGATATCATTATATTCCCTTTCCTAGAATTTATAATGAGTTAGTCAATCAAGTTAGCATTGGGGTAAATCATCTACAATTATGTTCTCTCTTCCTTTCAGTACTAGTTAGCACATAATTCAAGTACTTTGAAGGATTTTCATTTTAAATCTAAATTACTTGTAATAGAATTTTGATACTACTATAAGAGATTTAACTATCGTTGCCAATAGGTCTTCACATATTAATTACACTTTGTCTTTACATTGCATTTGTGATTTGGGTTCTTGATCACAAAATCAGTGAAGCTTTCCAAGGACTTCACATTGGAAAAGTGTTAAAATAATAAAGGACTTACAAGTGGTGTAGATTGGATCTTAACAAAAGCCAATTGATTTTATATTACAAGAGCTCAACCCTATTTATAAGTCCACATGTGTATGTGTGGGCTAACTCATGGACTTGTTGACATAGTATTAGAGCAGTGATCCTGGGCTCATGTTTAAGACATGGAGTTGGGTGCGGCCCATTTGAGTTTCATTTTATATTACATAGGTTCAACCTCATTTATAAGTCCATACGTCTGTTCATGAGCCAACACTCTCAAGGCCCGTGCACTTGTTGACACCTCCTACACGTCAATTTGGCACTAGCTTATGGTTTTCCTTCTCAACCATGGTTTTTAGACATCGTATATAATTTATCTTCATCTTCTTGATTTATTATTCTTTATCACTTGTTCTCGATTATATGCAATCAAAAGTTAGCTAATGCTAGTGCTCTTTACAGGAGAGTAAGTGGTTAGCAACTAAAGTAAAGTAGTAATCATCATATGGTGTTTTCTATTACTGATTCTAACTCAAAGTTACACTGTCAGTTTAACAGTGTTTCTCACTGTCCAACAACTTAAGCCTAGTACTACTAATCTAAATGACCTGTTGAAGAAGAATGTGGGTTACCATAGGGGTTCTTTTGTTCATGGTATCTTGATAAGCTTTGGTTTTGATGAGCTCCAAC
Source organism: Mallotus repandus (assembly GCA_949671775.1). NCBI lineage: Eukaryota > Viridiplantae > Streptophyta > Magnoliopsida > Malpighiales > Euphorbiaceae > Mallotus > Mallotus repandus. The sequence goes on from CATIWM010508808.1 coordinate 8,187, forward strand.
TCATTCCGTATGATTCAACTGAACACTGACACCAACTTCTTCCAAATGGAACTGAACAAGGCGGCATCTCTACTGCTTTTGACGAATTGCCATACACAAATCTTATTCTAGCACAAGATTGCCATAAGTACACAGTGGTTGATCCATTTTCTATATTGAAAATTATAGTCTAGGTAAACATATAAGAGATTCAAGAGTTTAGAACTGATGGTTTTGGCTTTGTGGGTGCTCTACCTTTTGCTTTCTCTTTATGTAAAGTATTGGAATAACTAGTCTCTAGTTCTGATGTTTTCTTCTATATATTATTTTCATATCTTTCCTATAGGGAGTCCTCTGGTCTGTGACATTTCTAGGGAAATTTTGAAAGTGACATAGGGAGAAGAAATTAATAACCTAGAGAAAAAATGGTTCAACAACCTAGACAATTGTTGCAGCAACTTGAATTATTCAAGTAGACTTGGTCTTAAAGATTTCTAGGGGTTATTCTTGATTCCAGGAGTATCTTCACTTTTAGTTGTCTTTATTTGCACTGCATTATTTGTGTAGTAGTACAAAGAAGCCATGGCATCTTCTCATGATTTAAAAACTTCATTATGGAGTATAATTTGTCATTTGAAAAGAATATTTAACCAAAAACACAAGCATTCTCAGTGTAAAAACACAAGCTTAGTGCTAATGGTTTTACTCCTAGTGATCCTGATCCAATAGTAGGTTCAGGCCGCCCAGATTCTCCTAGAGGGCAAGGAACACCTTCTTCAGTGCATCAAGGTCTAAATTCAAATGCTCAAACACTATTTCCATAAACTGAGCTCGCCAATGCCAACTCAAATAATCAAGAAAGGCAACTGACTAATGAAAAAATCCAATAGAATACATGATTTGTGTGAGCGATAGAGATTTGGTATGATTCATAATTCTATATGAGACTGTTTTGTAATTTTTGTAGGTGTTGTGTAATAGTACCTAGTTGTGCTAAGCAGTTCATACACTCACATTATGTTTCAATGAAAATATTCAATGGCTCCATTTTATTTATCCATAGTATTTATAGACAGATAAGAATGATAACAAAGTGATAAAAATATCTATTTTTGTATAAATTAAATATAAAATATTTTCTTTTAATATTACAAAATAATAATTTTTTGTGTTAAAAAGTTAAAAATATATATATTATATCAAAATTTTCAAAATTAAATTGAATTTCTATACTTTTAAATTAATTATTTGGTAAAAATTTATTAATTTTATTATAAAATTCATAGGGAAAAGGATTGCATCTGCCATATACTTCATAAATTTTAATATATTCAGTTTTTTATGCATAAAAAGAAATCAACAAAAACAATATTAACTTAACGAAATCCAGTTTAGCATGTACTACCACTTTATTTTGATATAGAGGTGTACTTATACATTTTGTCAAACCCAGATAAATCTATATGTATATTAAGGAAAATATTTTGTATCGGTACTCGCAACATGAAAAGTGTGCCGCGAGTCCCTGATTTTACCAAAAACACCCTCCTCTAAGGTAGATGGCCCCCTGTATTAGGGACAGAAAAGGAAGTAAAATTTTTTTTGTCTTTTAACAAGACCCGCGACACACTGTTCATGTTGCGAGTCCCGACATGTATCATTACCCGTATATTAAAAGGAGAAGCATAATGTCTCTTTATACCAAGTTATGACACTTGTCAATAAATTATCTTCTTCCTCTTTTTCACAAAAAAGCTTAATGAAAAGGTGCCTATTCATAAAAATCTTTCTTTTAAAACTAATTTCTTCTTATTTCCTCCATCTTTTCCATGGGCAATTTAATGAAGAGGTGCCCATTCATAAACAATTTTCTTTTGTTATCTTTAAAACTAATTTATTCTCTCCAAAAATCTTTACACTCATATTCTCTGTAAGTTTTCATGTCCTTCTATTTTAGCAAATTTATGTAAGTTTCTTACTCTAATAATTCAAATTCATGTATTAAAAAATATTTGCATTATGCACGGGCTATTGAGTAGTTATTATTAATTAACGTGTCACAATTTGAAACATTCTGCATAGATTTTCGGCATGAGTAGGATTTTTTTCCAAAGCATCACTATCTTTAATTAATTTATTTTTTCCAAGAGAAAATTACAAGGACGATAATAATCTCTTCATAATTAATTTAACTCAATTGCATTTATTAGAATGCTTGCTACCTAATAATAAAATGGACATGTGGGGTATTGATTATTGTATCTCTTGCATACTAAGCAAGTGCTTTACCGTTTGAGCTACACCCATCTTCATCTTTCATTTATTGACACAATATTAAACTAGATTACGATCTATTTGAAGAGAAGCAAAACTAACCCAATTCCCATAGATGTTATATTATTATTATAAGTACATAGAAAGTATTCCAAAACAGCAAAAATACATACAAAATTATTATATCAAAAATGTAAAATAAGCATAAAGTATTTTAAATTGACAAACATATAGATATATAATTTCGAAGTATTTGATACAAAAGAAAATGAAGTGACAATTTTATTTTAAAAATTTTAAAGTGATTTAGACATAACTCTCTTTATTTTTAGTATTTTTGATAAGTTACTTCTTTTACATGAATTTATGTTTTGGGATTGGTTCTTCAATTTGAAGTTATAGGGCATTATTTTGAATTTTACAAACACATAAGACTACTTGAAATTTTAAAAATGTTAAGATTATATTTTTGGTGCTCAAAATGTATTGATAAATTGATTCTATTTCATAATCATTAGAAATTGATGTTATGACTTTATTTTACTTATCCAAAGTTCTATTATCGCCTTTTAGAAATAGTTATGTTGGTTCAAGCTTAATGAATGTTACATATTTTACACGAACTTGCATAATAAATTATGAATAAAAAATTTGATGCATGTGAGTTGCTTGTATTATGGTCATCACATTCTATGTATCTTTATAAACCACTTGAAGAATTTATAAAATAAAATCCTAAAAATATATTGGCTAATGCTTCACTAATAAAAAAAGATGAAAAATTAAGGGAAAAATATTTTTTTTAAAAGAAGAGAAAAAGAAAAAAAGATAAATAAAAAATTTAGAGAAAATTAAAAAAAAGAATAAAAGAAAAAAGACAGGAAGTGAAAAATTAAAAATATAAAAT
>CATIWM010508812.1:0-22543 GCA_949671775.1 Mallotus repandus
AATTCTGGTAAAGTACTTTGTTGTAATTACTATTAAAACCCCATCTCCAGTCTAACCTATAAATGTGTTGAGCGCGATGATTTCATTCTTCATAAATCATGTGCTGAATTTGATCCTAAGTTAGAATTGATTGTAAAATAACGTCCATCTATGTAAGATCAAATCCATCTGAGTATAGTTTCCCACATTGAAGAAAACTCTTTTGTGTAAGCAAAATCAGCTTCGTCAATCACATTAACATTTAATGTAGCTATAAACACAGGCATAAATTGTACAACATTAGCCAATTTATCATGCTCAAATTGAGAAGCAAAACGGTTCAAGTGTAAAAGATATTGGTTTTTTGGGTGGTAAGTGGCATAAATGAGTCTATAGATTTGACCTCAAAATGAGATATTAGAAAGAAAATTGAAGGTAGAGAGAGGGAAACATTATAAAAAACTTCAATGAAAGTGAATTGTCGAGTTAGAAACAAATAGAAACAAATATAGGTTTGGTCAAGAATTGGCAGTGGCAATTAGGGCTGAGCATGGATCTTGGAGAACCCGAACTGTCCCAAAACTGAACATAAAATCTCCATAACCAAAAACCTCTATTGATATTTTGACTTTCTCTGAACCAAACTTTCACAAAAAAAAAATTTTATAAGGACGGGTCCTGAGAATTTGAATTCTCCAAATTGAAATCGCTTTAAATTGTACCAAATCGAAGAACTGAAACTAGAATCGATAATTCAATAAAATTAGAGTTGTATATACAAAATATGTTATAAAGATTAACATTATATTATAAAATTTTTTGTAACAATTATGTTCAGTTTATTAATATTGAACCTACTAATTCAACATATAATCTAAAATAATGTCATTTTTATTTGAAATAAAAAATTGGGAAAAGTATAAAAAATACCTTATGGTTTCAACCCTAATCAACTTTCACCCTGTGGTTTTAACTCTAATAAATTAGTACCCTGAGTTTTATTTCGTTAGCAAATCATGGTAAATTAACTATCACTGTTATAGATACTGGTGTGGCAAAGGATATTATCATCTTATCACATAGCATTTGTTTAATACCTCTGCCACATTAGCATTTTTCAATGTCTTCTTTGAAAAAAAAAAGAGAAAAGGTTGTTGGTGTCCTCTCCTTCTTTAATGTCTTCTTGTTCGAGAAGTGCTTCCAACCAAGCTGTTGGTAATGCTAACTGAAAATGAGCCAACCCAACTCGATTCACTCCACCACCATTACCATTGTTGCCTCCACCAGAACTCGATTCACTCCACCATCATCATGTCATACACCTAATCCAATCGCCTCCTGTTAATAGAAATATAGTTGGATTATGACCAGTCTTATTCCTTATGATAAGAATTTTCTTGAGGGCTAGGCATGAACTAGAAGGTCCCATATCATCTACCTCATCCTGAACAACCTCTTACCCTACATATTACTAACATTAATTATAAATATGACAATATAGTAAATCCATAGAACTTCCACATTTATTGATCAAACAAAATAAAAAGATTTAATACACAAATATCAAAAGCATAATTCTCCACAGATTGACCTTACCAATCAGATTGGAAAGAAGAAATTTACAAATGTTCATCATCTCCTTCATGTGGAGACTTAGGTGTATTTTTTACAGCGAAAATTTATGATAGTTCTTCTAGAAGAGAATGTGCAATAAGTTTTTCATGCTCTACATTACAGTAATTTGTATCATAATAATCTTCTTCCTTGAAATACTGACCCACATAATAATCAACATCTTATGTAGTAGCACTGTCACAATACACATAATTAGAATATAGGTTGCTTTCAAATAACTATAGACCCCACTGAACAACATTAGGATCTTGTTAATTTATAACCATCATCTACACTTTAAAATTTTGTAACGCATAATTCACATCAATAAAATAAATTCTAATCAATGCCTAGGCTAATGTTAGCCTTAAAAAATCTAAAGAGAAGACAGTCACGACTTCCACTTGAGATACAACAATTTATACATATATCAGGTCAGTTTTAGAATAAATTATATACAAAAATTTAATAGAATTCTTGCCAAATATTTCAAATCCATCAAAATATTTTGAAAGATTTGAATTAAATTAAGATGAAAACTGATAGATCATCGAATTAAATTAAGTTAAATTAAATTACACTATTGTAAGAAATTGATAATTTTAATTCAGACATTACCTTATGGAACTACAAATATCAATGAAGTAGAATGCTTCTCTTATAGAAACCGCAAGAACAAATCTTGCATTTTCTTGGCATCTAAACAACACGTATCAACAAGCAAAAAAATAAAAACAAAATAAAACTCCTAACATAATCTAAACAGTGCAAAACGTACAAACAAGTAGAATGCTTCTCTTGTTGAAATCGCAACAACGAATCCTGTATTTTCTCCACATCTGAATAGTACAGATCAATAACCAAAATAATTAAACTCCAAACACAATTGACAAAACTAGGATCATCAGATTTCAATTAATGTGCATTTAAATCAAACATAAAAATAAAATAGAAGGTGCTCTCAAGATGCCATAAAGCAAAAGTGAGCGAGCGGAGGTGTTTTCAGTGTGGCAAACGACAAGAAAGCTGTCGGAGATGCCATTGTCAGAGTAGATGCCATCAAGGGAGTAGACAAGGAGCTGAGGATGTTGTTCTAGTTTTCAGCTGCAAGTTTAATGCTTGCGACAGTGGTCGACTTGAGCTCCAAAGAGGCAGCATATGACAACGAGAGAGTATTTGTTAATGTCGCCACTGATGTTGGCAACGCAGTGAATGACGGGGAGAGAGTGCTTTTTTTTTTTTAAAAAAAAGAAGATATTGAAAAGATGCTAACGTGGTAGAGGTATTAAACAAATGCTATGTGATGAGACGATAATACCCTCTCCTACATAAGCATCTATAACGGTGTTAGCTGATTTGCCATGATTTGTTAACGGAATGAAACTCACGGTACTAGTTTGTTAGGGTTAAAACCACAGGGTGGAAGTTGTTTAGGATTGAAACCATAGGGTATTTTTTGTAATTTTTCCTAAAAAATTTTAATTATCAATCAAATGATTTTAAATCGCAAAAACAAATATTAAATTAGTAAATAACATTTTAGAATATTATAATACAATTTATGTTGAAAATTTTAAATTCATCTTCAATAGTAAATTTGTATTATAATATACTTTTTTAATAGCTATGATATTATTTATATAATTTTTTATAGAAATATAATAATTGTATGGTATATTAGATCGAATTATAAAATTTTTACAATAAAAAATAATAATAGTAAAACTAAAAAAAATATTTAATTTTATGATAAAATTATGAAATGGTTCATAATTTAATAGTTTAATTTGAATAATATCTATATTTATTTTTTAAATCGGAGAAGAATCGATCTCCAAACTGAATTGAATTGAAAAGTTTAAACCGGAGAAGAACTAATCTCTGAACCAAATTGAACTGAAAATTTTAATCTCTGAATTAAATCGAACCAAAAATTTAGAGGAATTTTGAAACCTTAATTTTTAAATATCCAATATTTTGGGGCATTTCTAGAGAATTGCAATCTTCGAATAGAATCAGACTATGCTCACCCCTAATGGCAATGTGGAAAGAGGTGGTGGAAGGAGACAGGAAGAGAATGAAAAAAAGAGAGAAACATGAAGTGACTATAATTATGGAAAATTGTGATTTTTGTGTTATCTTTTATGATGTAGCTAGGTGCATTGACGGTGCTGCTTGCAGCAGCACCAACAGTGGTTGTAGGACTTGCATTGTCTTTTAATTTTAGAATTCCAAACAATTAGATGATGTTTTTTTTGCCTATATGATAATTATGTGAGCCTCACTTACGGAGAAGATAACATATTATTGTTTCCCGTTTGCATAAGGGCCTGAATATAAAAAAACATGAATTTTCAGTTTAAATGGCCTAAATTTAGTTAAAGGGCATATATGAACTTCAGAGTAAACATTAAGGGCAAAAATGTACCAGTACCTTTTAATAAATATAAGGATCTCAAGTGGCATATAAGTGGAATAAATTGAGTTTTAACACAAACTAATTGATTTTGTGTTAGATATGTTCAACTCTATTCATATGTCCTTATATGCATGTGTGGGTCAACTCTTTCCAAGCCCATGTAGAAAATTACAGACGAAACGACTCATTACATATTTAAGTATTTTATTTGTCATTGTTTTTTTTTTTTGAGTTATTCTACAATACAAATATATGTATTTATACAAATACAATTAGAACCGTTAGATTACTACTAATTTAATTATAACCATTGATATATTTTATAAATATTGGTACACCAAAATAATCAATTGTTATAATCAAATAAAAATAAATTAAACAGCTCTAATTTCATTACCATAGATACAAACACTTGCACTATAGAGCTTTTTTTTGAGGAATTTTATTTGTCATTGTTAATATAACTAATAATTTTAAAATTTTTGATATTATTTTAATGAATTATATGATTATTAAAAAAATAAAATAATCAAATAAATCATAGTAAAAATAAAAATTATTTTATTTAAAATATTAAAAACAATTTTTTTATAATTTTAGGAACGAAGTATAAAAAATTAATTTTAAAAATTGACTAATAAAAATAACTTTAAGTAATGAATAGGATTAATGAAATTTTTTTCTAAAATGTATAGAATTTAATTATAAAAATATTTTTTTTAAAATTTAATTATTAAAATGACATAGTTTTAGAACTAAAAATATTACCATCCTTGTAAACAAATAATTAAAATTAGAAATTGTAATAAACTATCAACTATATGAAAAACAATTTATTAAAGTATTTGTGCAACAGTTTTTGATTTATTTAGCCAGCAGACAAAATGAAATATTTTTAGAAAAGTGCCAAAAATCTCTGTGGATGGCAAACATGTCCTTTTATGCTTACTGATTAGTAACGTACACATTTATGTTTTCTATAACTCGTCCTTTTTGCTTTTTGGTTAATTCCTCTTTTGCTTTCTTCGAGAACAAAGAACACTAAAAGACACTTTACAAGCATAAAAGTTTCTAATTTCTTTTATTGCTCTCCTCTTCGATGAAAAGGAAACCAAACGTGTCTGCTGCTTTGTTTTTTGTTTTTATTGCATAGCAGGTTTCAAGAACCCTGCAGGCATTGCTAGAAAGAGGGCTATTTATATATTTTCTTCAAAATCAGGAGAGAAAAGGGTGAGCTTAATGGGTTTTTCATCATGGGAAGTTATATTACAGGCACGAGAAGATTTGAAAATGCTTGAAACCTATCATCCAAATCGTTTCGAGTATTTAAAGCTTGAGCTCAAGTCTTTCATTTCACTTCTTGAGTCTGAACAGCTCTTACTTCCTTATTATTGCTATGACAACGCCGACAACGCCATCATCTTGTTGCCCACCTCTTCTCAGCCGCACCTGGTTTCAACACAAGGTCAGTTGCTAGCAAGCTATACTTCTTCTTGATATATATATATATATATATACACAAATCATTATTTGCTGTAGATATTGTAATGATTATTCTTACAAGGTTGTAATCATATCTGCTATAATATGTTGTAATATAGAATCAACTTGTGAGAAGACTCAGAAGGGTACCAGTGGTTCTTTCGAAATCCAGGAAATGGAGGAAGAAAGAGAAGGTTCAAGACATGATGAGTTTCAAGAACTTGAAGTAGAGTTGAAGAAGATGAAGAAGGATAGGGTTGATTTGGTTCTAGAGAAGGCTCAATCTTGTCTCCAAAAGATCCAAGAACTTAAAGCCAGCTTATGGTAATACATGCTACCGGCCCAACTTTCAAATTAATTGAAGTGATTAATGGATGTGACAGCAGGCTTATTAATGAGAGTTGCAAGTTCTTATTAAATGGGTTTGAAGATCTTTTTTTTTTTTGGGTGGTTCTGTGTACGTTTATTGGAAAGATCACGTCACATTGCTTCAGTCTTCTAGCTGTGTACTTGCTTTTCTTGAATGCTAATTCCATGTTTGTTTGTCATGAATCCATTTTAATAAGCTTTCTGGTAAATATGTCAAAAATTATCAGTACAGCTAATTATTATTATTATTATTATTATTGTCTCTTTTTATTAAACTTTTGAGATAATTTAAGTCATTTCTCTAAAGTCATTTTTATAATTGTTACTAATAATTTTCTTTCTAAAAAATATAAAACCAAAATAACATTGGGGTTCTCTTATACATGAATTTATAAATTTTTATTTTATATTTATCTAACATTTGAATCATGATATCAAAAGTTTGAACTTTTAATGATCAATCTATTATCTTAATATAGTATTTATCTAAATTTTAAATTTTTATATTCTAGAAATCTTCAATTTATTTTTTTTAATAATTATCGTATTTCAAAAAAAAAGACTATATATATATATATTGCATTTTAAAAAAGAAAAATGCAAGAATCTTACTAACAATGTAAAATTCTTTTATCAAAAAAAAAAAAAAAACAATGTAAAATTTTAATGGAAAAATAATATGTTTTATCTTTAGCTTTAAACCAATTATTAATTGAATCTTATTTTAAAAGTTATTTCAATTAGCTCCTTTAATTTTACAAATTGTGTCAATTTTATTTGAAGGATTGAATTATATTTTTAGAAATTATTTTTAAATTCCTGCAAATTAAATTTTATAATTTTCAATTTTTTCTTTTTTTAAAATAACATTTTAAAAATATTTTCAACTTTTAATCTTACTACTTATAAATTTAAAAATCAATTATAAATTTTTATATAAAATTTTAACTTTTATGTATCAATAAATAAATAACCAAAAGTTATAACTTGTGAATCAGTTTATTGTATAGACCAATATTATAAAAATAAAAATAAAAAAATTTAGTAATTAAGCACTTTTAACTATCACCATAAATAATAATAAAGTTTTAATTTTAATTTTAAATTTTTTAGAAGAATCAACTATTTTTATATTCTTAACTAATATTTTTAATATCTCAATTTTTTATTTTATACCTTTTTATTTGACCTCTATTATAAAAGTTTTTAAATAATATGGTTGAAAATTGAAAAGTAAATTTTAAAACATATAGAATTTAAGATTTTTTAATAAAAAAGTAAAAAATTTTATGAAAATGTTTAGATTTTAATTTTTAAATTTGTGTTAAGAGTGGCAAAATTATAATTAAATTTTTTTACATTTTTTTCTTATAAGAAAAATAGGACAAAAATTCAATAAGTGGTGAATTTATTTTTAGAGTTCGATAAGTAATTTTTAAAATACAATTATATTCTTCAAATAAACTTGAATAAAATTGATACAATTCGTAAAATGGAAGGAGTAAATTGAAATGACTTTGAAAGTAGAATTTAACTAATAATTGGCTTAAATTGAGGATAAAACTAATGGTTTTTTTTTTTCCAATTTTAATCACACAATCAACTTTTTTTAAAATTTTTTAAAAATATTTCTTTTTTAAGTTTCAAAAATATTTCTTGAATAAAAAGAACAAGTGAATTTAATTTTTTTTCTTACATAACATATAAAGTCTAAATTACTTTTATTCTCTTAAATTTAATTTATAAAAACTAATAATTTATATTATTTCTATACACTCAAGAAATTAAAAAAAAAAAAATTTGTTATTTTTATTATTACAATAATTTATTATTTATTTTTATTTTTATTGCAGATAGTATTATACATAAGTGGATGACCGTGAATAAATTGACGGTTCTAAAGATAGAGTAACAAAAGAAACTATCATATTGATTTTTTTTTTTTACCTTAAAGTGATCATTTTGCAATTGAAAATCATAAATTAAAATAATATGCATTAGCACTACATAAGAAATGAAAAAACAATCTAATTAACGTTATTAAAACTACATAATATATGGAGGCATTATATAATAGTTCTAATCTTTGTTAAAAAGTCAAACCAATGAAAATTTAATATTTAATGAAGATGATAAGATACTAAAATATAGTAGCACATGAGTGAACTTTAAATGATTTTATATATTATTGGGTTGCTTCTTCAAGTTAATAAAAGTCAAAATCATTATAAAATTTCTTCAATATATGTGAAGAATAAGGAATTATTAAATATTTATATATATATGGACTAGAATTGCTAGCAAGGGGTGTTTAGTCCTAGTTAGGAGTGTCAAAATGGGTAATAACATACGAATATGATTCATATAATATGCAAAATTAGCGAATTAGGGTTAAAGTGAAATACCTCAGAAATAGGTCAACCCATTTATGACACAGTTTAGTCAGATTGTGTCGCGAGTTGACGTGTAAACCCGTGTTGGCCATTTGCATGATCAAGGCCTAACCAACCTTATTTTGATTTGGATAAATTATGATTACCCCCTAAGGTTTGGCCAAACTAACTATTTTATCTATGCAATTGTAAAAGTCAATTAAATACCCCATGATATTTGACACCATTAACTATTTGGCCCCTCCGTTAGATTTCTTCATTATACACCGTTAAATTTATATTTTAAAATGGGGTAGAGATATAAAGTATTTTGTAAAATCAAAAAATGCCCTTTTCTAATTGAGTATAAAATAGAATCATTTCATGTACACAAATTTAACAAAAAAATTTAACCTACCTCTTCCTCGTCTCTGTTGTTTTTCATTTCTTTCTAAGAAGGTGAAATAGAATTAGGGTTTTGATTTTCTAGGCACCATAATGTCATATTCAAGTGCAACATCAGAAAATAATTGAGAAGGACGGTACTTGAATGTTAACTACGACTGTGGAAGGAAGGCAGGTATAAAGATTTACGAAAATGATCAAAACAAGAACCGCTTGTACTGCTACTGCATGACCGAAAAATGCACAAGATGCCTTGGTTGGTGTCAACTAGCGATGACATTTCTATAGAGCCAAAGTGGAGGAGCTTGCAGTCCTTTTCTTTGTCAGAGGAACACTCTAGGCCACAACAACACATATGCTCTCCTCAATAAGATTAAAGATGATATTCTGAATGTGGAGCTTAAAAATCGAAGGCTATTTGGGAAATTTGAAGATTTGGAAGGTGGGCTTCATTATGTGAGGAGTTTACTTGCAAGTTATGTGATGTTGTTACTCATGTTGTGTGGTTTTTGGTTCTTCTTAATAGGAACGAAAAACTGTAGAAATGGATTATTAAGTGGTGAAGGATATTTTTAGGGAGAATAAGCTTTTTTGTAAGCTTAAATGTTGGCATCTCTTTTAAAGATGTTTTTTTTGTTAAATATGGGATGGGACGAAGCTTCTTCTTAAATGTCAACTACATTAGTTGTATGTAGGTAGGTAGTGAAGTAAATGGTTGTTGCTTTCATCAGCAATGTAAATGCTAATAGGTTTCCTTTTTTAGTTAAATGCAATAGTTTGCCTCTTCTAAGTATATCACTTTCACTTCTAAAAAGTTGCCAAGTCTGCTAAAGTAAAAGGAAAAAGACAATAAAATTTGGACCTATATAACATCTCACAATAAACTTGAGAATAAAAATGACAAGTTTAATAAAGTAAAAGGAAAATGACAGTAGAATCATGCCAATCATATTTTCTTTAAATTTCACCATTCTGATAAGAAGCAGCATTTATTTCCAACAGAAAAAAGTTTGCTATAAAATTGTACTTAAGCATTATATGCTGCAAGAACTTGTTCACTGCAATGCTAAAATACAACTTCAAAACAATATCAAAGCTTGTCAAATACATCAACTCTCACATAATACATTCACTTTTGTAAAATAAAATTTGGCTAACAGTTTGCTTAAAGTTTAGCAACCACAAAATAGAATCATCATTATCCAAAAAAATTTGGTTAATTTGCCATGAACACAGAATATCACTTAAATTGTCAAAGTCATTGTGTCCCTAAATTTGTCCTCCGTCTACTTCTATTGATAGTAGAAATAGAGCCTCATTGGTTATAAGAGGTCGATCTTGAAGTTCTTTTCCTTGAAGATGCCTCCCTTGTTGTATTGCCAAAAGATTGAGCAGCATGCATATGAAATTGAAATAATAAGTTATCTCCAATTAAAAACTAAAAAAACTAATAACCTTATTCAAGAACATTTCATAAACCCTTAAATCAAGTGGCGCTCTTTGGCAACCTCTTTGTTGTGACCTAGTTAGCCACAATTCTTACATCTCACAGTGTATGATCTTTTCCTTTCAGTTAAGGGTCCACCTTCACCTTCTTGGCATGATCTATTAAGTCTTGGCCTATCTGGTAACCTTTTCAATGGGGGAGGGTACATATGCAATGTTGTCTCCTCGGTTTCCAAGTCCATTGGTGGTAATGGATGTATAACACCACTATACGCTTTAAGGTACCTCTGAATATAGTGAACTTCATCTACATATTCCTCAGGATTATCTTTTTTATAGCCAATGTAGAGGGTTGCATGCTTACAAGGGATTCCTAATATCTCCCACTATTTACAACTACACTTTCTATCTTTGAGATGTACAATACACCTCACTTTTCCCTCAGTTACCTCATACTTATTATTTCTACCTAGTATCAATTTGCATGCTCTGCTTGCATTAATAGCTTGATTTTAGGTTATCTTTGCTTGAGGTGTTAGTTTTCCCTCCCAAGAACAAGCTTTTACATGTCTCTTATGTAACATAATTATGCATTTTTGTCTAAATATATCAAAGATTTGAACTATAGGCATCCCTCGAATTTTGCCTAACCAGCTATTGAAAGACTTTGTCATGTTATTAGTGTAATGTTCACTCTTTGATGTTGTAGAGAATGCATGCCTAGCCCAACTTTTAAGTGGTATTTCAACTAAATAGTTAAAGGGTTTACCTCTACCAATGCTTTTCATTTCCTTTATCACTGTTCAGAAATCATAACCAGAAGTGCTTCTGGCAGTAGCCCAAAAATTATTTCTCAAACCCAAACTTGCAAATTTTCTACAGAAGTTCACAAAAATATGGCTATAACAAAACATATGGTCTACTATAGGAAAGACCACCTGAATTGCATCAATCATACCTGCAAATGAACATTAAAATAAAAATAATGTAATGCAAATCACAAATTTAAAAATTTGCTGCATAATACACTTAATAATTACTTTTGTCTGGCAGATATAAAGGTGTAATGTCTCCCTTCGTCTTCACCCCCTATGCATCCTTTCAAGCAATCAAGGAAGAATAACCAAAAGTCTTTGCATCCTCTTTCAATTACTGCTAAAGTAAGGGGTAGAACACCTTTATTTCAATCAAGTGCCACTACACTAAGAGCGCAACCCCCAAATGGACCTTTCAAATGATAACCATCAAGGCAAATGAAAGGTCAACACCCTTCTAAGAAACCTGACTTAATAGCTTTGAAACATAACCTTTTGAATTTTGGAATTTTATATAAAAATTACGCCTCTTAAAATGTTAAAATTTCATCACTGTTCCATGATTTATTAATATGAGGTTTTCCATATACTTCTTCAAGACCTTGAATGAATCAGTGTGGGATCCATCATTACCCTCCTTAGCCAATAATTTGGCTTTGTATAACTGTCATCTTAGTGGTTCAATGCCCTATTTTTCTTTCATTTCTTTCTCCATTAATTTGTAGCTAATGGTTGGGTCAGCTGCTAATAACTCCTTCAACTTCTCTGAAATACATCTTATGTTTGCATTAGGATTTTTGTTTTCAACTGGTCTAATGCATGTATGCTCACCACTAATTTTCTTCACCATAAATATAATCATATCACTCAAACATGATGCATGCAATCTCCAATCATATCCTTCACCATTGCATAAAGTTGTAACTCTGTCAAAGTCATTGTTCTTCCAATCCAAAATGAATCCTCCTTTGACAACATAATCTCTCAGAACCCTTCTATAATGGTAGATATTATCGAACACATGTCCCTTTTCAAAGAAAATTTCACCATCATCCTTTGTAGCAAAAGGTATAGCACCCATCTGCTGGGGTCATTTTTAAAACCCTGATAATTGATAATAAAAAAGCTAAAATGTCTCATCAGACAATCAATTTGATGAAGAAAATTGAAATTCAAGCCTTTTCAAAATCCATCGAATCACTAAAACCATACTCGATCACCAAATACACTATTTTAAGACCTAACTAAATCCCGATCAAACCTTAACCTTACCCTTTTGGTATTAAGAAAGAGGCTTGAGAAGAATAATCAGAGAGAAGTTTACCTGAGTCTTATCTTCTAAACCAATAAGTACAGTCCTATGTAAGGGTTATTTACAATATGTTTTCTGTAGTTTTCAGTCTGGTTTTGATTCTTGAAGCTTTGGTTTAACCTCTGGAAGCCCAGAGAGTAAAAATCAAACTTTGGTCAACGGGACTTTTCAGTGGTCAAACAAAGCTCCCTGAGTTGAATTTCAGTCTGAAATGGTCTTCTAAAATTCTAGTGTGTCAGTGGGTCCCATTTGGCACAAAGTCAAAATTTTCACCTTCGGTACAACAGTCTACCTCTTCTTGTCCTTATCGAAAAAGGGACACTTGTAAAAAAATATGCTTTTCAAGTAAGCAATATTTCAAATTTGGAATATACTAAGACAAATGTCAACTCTTTAAAGGGAGAGTATATACTATGACCTAATAACCTTGAATATTCAAGGGAATTTTCACTAAATACCACCCCTTATGTTTGCATATAAATAGAAGCTTTAAGGAAAGCTTTTGAGAACTTTTGGGGTGTTGAGAGAACCAATTCTATATAGAGAAAATTCTAGCACAAAAACCTAAAAAGATTAAAAAATAATTCTCTCCAAAGAGCCTTTATAAATTAGGGGAAACTATGCCAAAATTCCTCTAGACCTAATTTCTCTCTATTTTCTTCTCAAATCTCTCTCAAAAATACCAAAATCAATCACCTAAATCAAAAACCTAGCTCCAGCAAATCAATTCCACACAAACCAAGATCAAATCAAAGCCTAAATGCTCCTAAAAACACCATTTCCCTTTGAGTTTCAATCTCAATTCTCTATAATCGATTGGTATTTCTTGGTGAGTTCTTGCCCAAATTATGAGGATAAACACTTTCTAAAACATCACTCTCATTGATTCTCATCTTATTTTTAGGGTTCAGGACATTAAAATCAAGTTTTGAAAGCAAAGGAGTGCAAAATCATGTTGTTTAGACATAAACAACCGGTTTTGGCCTATGAACAACCAACCGGGTGTTCATGCGCCAAAACTGGCTATTGAGCCTCTTAGACTGATTATTGGAGGCCCCAAAATTGGCTATCTAGGCCTCAAAATAGGCTAAATAGAAGGCAAAATCAATTGTTCATTCTTCTTCATCCAAATGACTCTAATGATGGTTTTTAGGGTCCTAAAGGGTATATACTTGCTTAAGCATAATTCTAACCCTTCCCTAAGATCCTAGGATGATGGAATTGAAGTATTTTAACTTATTTTCTATTTTAAAATGATTTTATAGTTATTTTCTTTTTATTTCTTAAAACCCTTTTTAAAGTGCTTCTAAAGTGTGATCCTTGTTCTTGCGTTGGTTTGATGATTATGATTGTGTTTGTTGATGTTTATATGAATTTGAATTGATTATTTTATCTATTTTCTTTGTGATTCATGTCTTATTTTGATGTTTATTCTTGTTTAAGGCTTTGTTTAATGTGTTTTGTGCATATTTGTTACTTGATTGTGCTTAATTATACTCTAATGTGCTTTAATTATTAATTTACTATTATTGTGATATCATTTGCATAATTTGTGTTCTAAATTAATGTTTTTATTGTTTTTGAGTCATTTTGGTTGTGTTTTTTTAATCTTAAATCATTATTTGTGCACATTGTGTACTTTGTGTTAATTTGAGAGCATTAATTACCATAATTTACATTCTTGATGATTCATTTTGATACAAGTGCTTCATTTTTGTGTCTTTATTTTAATTTTAGAGTCTTATGGGTCTTTATTTTCTTAGTTTATGTTTTGATTGAGTCCATTTTGTATCAATTTGGAGTCTAGATGTCAAGTATAGCTTTTAAATGCTATTTTATGATTATTTTGTGTCTTTAAACCAATTCATGTTTATTCCTTGTTATTTTTGTATTTATTTCATATTTAATATTATTTTCTTACATTTACTAGCCATTTTCTCTACTCTCATATACTATCATTCTCTACTTCTCCCTCAATTTCTCTTGCATTATTGCATTTCCATACATTCATATGCCTTTATGCATACCACTTGCTTGTTGCATATCACTATCATGCGTATGATCATTTTTAGATTCTTTGGATGCATACTTGTATGCTTCCCGGCTTGCATCACTTACATACTTGCATGCTTCCCCAATTTGTATCACTTTGCATGCTTCTCAAATTGCATCATGTATCATACTTTGCATGCACCCTGGATTTATTCAATGCTTGTGTGAGCATGCATTGCATTAGCATCATCCATTGCATTTTATATACCTATTGTTATCAAGATCTCAATCTCAAACTACTAACTTTACTAACTCCTACTAACTTATTTCTAACTTTTATTTATATTGGTTATTTTGATTATCAATTTACATTTCATCATTTCAATCTCTATAGTAAATTCTTATTTTTATTTTCATGCCTTAATTATATTCTTATTATTTTTATCTTTTTATTTATAATCTCTATCCCTACTCCTTCTCTATTTATTTGCTTTATTTGTAATTTTATTATTGCATGTTCCTTTTGATAATGTTTATGCTTTATCTTTTCAATTATATCAAGTTTTTTATTTATTTTTTATGTTTAAATTGTATTTCATTTTGCTGCCAGCAACCAAAAATCAATCAAAAAGATACCAAAAGTTTTTTTTTCTTCTTTTATTAGGTAATCTTTTATGGTTAATAAAATGCTATCTTCTGCACTTATTTTTCCATTTCTTTTCCATAAATAAATCCATTTTAATTTTCTCACATTTTATCTATATTTTAAATTTTCTTTACGATGGTAAGTTTATCTTGTTCTTCAATAAAATTAATACCTTTCTTTTTATGCTTTATTTGTGTTGTTCTTTGTTAATCACAAAAATCATCCAAATGAAAGGATATGGATCACATCTTCCTTTATTTTCTAGTTTTTCAAATAAAATGATTTGATTATGTGTTCTCATGGCGATATGCCGCCTGACAAAAGCTCCAACGATCCTTGTCATTGTTTTGCTGCTCTGCCGGGCAACTATATTGGTCATTAAGCTCTTTTCTCGATAAAGGATTTCCTAGTGCCATCTGCTTGTCCTAAACATTAGTACAGAGATGCTTTGCATAATGAAACTAGTTTTCCTAAAGTTTTTTCAAAAACTTTTGCATCTGTTGATCCACCTTATTACATTATTCCTCAACAGGCTCAAAAACCTAAATCCTATCATGCCATCAAAATTAACAATGACATTTACCAGTGTAGATTAGCCATGTGTCAGTTCTCATTAATCGGACGAATTATTTTGTCTAAAGGAGACTCTTCTTGGCAATTGATTAAGCTGAAGGAAAGATTGGCAACAATCTGGAAATTACAGTCTCAATGGCATTTGATCTCTTTAGGTCGAGGGTATTATCATATCTTGCTTTCTTCTACATCAGATAAAGAGTTGGTTTGGGGTCGAGGCTCTCTTATGCTAAAACCTGGCATTCTGCAACTTCAGAAGTGGGTACCAGGTTTTCATCCACATAAAGAAAAAACTACGACTGCTCAGACATGGATTAGACTCTATCGTCTTCCTCTGAAATTTTAGGACCCTCAGATTCTCAGCGATATAGCTCGTAGAGTGGGATCTCCTATATGGATTGATAAAGAAATGATTGAGGGTGATTTTGGTGGATGTAGTCCTTGCGTAAACTCTTCCCTATCTTTTAGTGATTGACTGTAATGAATCACTGTTTGATATTGATGTTGTCTGCAAAAATCTTCCTTTATTTTGTAGTTCTTGTCTTGGCCATGCTACTTCAAATTGCCGTTTAAATAATCATCTTCCCGATATTGTTCCTGACAAGATGACTCATCCTATAGAGATTCGTACAAGAGGACGTTCTGCATCACGTAAAGAATGGCATCCTAAGAATTTGGTCGCTGCCATGATCCCCATTGTTAATTCTTTTGGCAGAGTTCTTAATGACACGACTTTGGTTCCTTTACCTAATGATGATACTAATATGAAACCTCTATTAATTAATAAGGATGCTCTTTCTGCGACTAATGATCATGCACTTTCAAATTCAAAACATCCTAATAAAGAGCATGTTTCCCCTACCTTTGCTCATAATATTGAGTTGGATCAAATAACTAATGATCAAAATACAACAGTTCAAGACTTGGAGCAGAATCAATTGTTTAATGAACAAAGTGCAGCCTTTAAAGAATTAGAGATGGTTGGAAAAATGAGTTAGGCAGATTTGGTTGATAATGATCCTTCATGGCAACAAGTCTCGTATAAGAAGAAGAAGCATGTGAAATCTACCATTGTTTTAACTGGTGATAGGCCTATGATAAGGGCTTTTTCTTGCACTTCTCATTGAATGTCCTCTATTGGAATTATAGAGAGTTGGGTAATTCTCATATTCAACGTGCTCTATTCAATCTCTGTCACTCTCATAATCCTGATTTTCTTTATCTTGCTGAACCTATGGTTTTGTTTGATAGCATCCCGAGTAGTTATTAGCGTGCCTTGGATCTCTCTTTTTTATTTGCTAATGATATGGATATGCCATCCCTTTGGTTGTTAGTTTCTAATAAAATTGGTGTAGGTAATGTTCAAATTGCTATTAGTTTGATATAGTAAATTACAGTGCAAATTCATCAGGCTTCATCTCCTCATTTTCTTACTTTTGTCTATGCCAGTGTTCGCTCTTCTGCTCGACATCAGCTTTGGTCAGAATTGATTAATATATCTTCAATTACATCTCCTTGCTGGTTTCTTTTGGGGGACTTTAATTCCTACTCTGGGGCTTATGAAAAAATAGGCCAACCTCCTTCAGCTACTTCATGTAAGGATTTTTTAGATGCTATGAATCAATGCTCTCTTATTTGTCTTGATACCAAGGGTGTTCGATATACATGGTCTAACAATAGAAGAGGGAATGCTAGAGTGGATATTAGATTTGACCGTGCTCTATGTTCTAACATGGCCTTTCAGCTTTGGAATTCTATTGAGTGTCATGCTCTAGCGAGCTATAAATCTGATCATAATCCTATATTACTTTGTTGCAAACAATCTCTCTCCTCTTTCAGGCCATTTCATTTTTTTTATCTATGTGGGTGAATTATGAGTGATTTTAAGAAGATATTTCTTCTTTTTGGAATTCCATTCAGATTACCGGGCATCCTATGTTTGTTATGATGTTCAAACTCAAGCTTCTTTGCATTTATTTGAAAACTTAGAATAAAGAGGTTTTTATGCATGTTGATGTTTTAATTTCACAAGCTAAACAGGAATTGTTATTGGTTCAAGTTGAGATTGAGCATTCAAGAATTTTGGACTCTTTGCATTCTCAAGAGCTTCAGGCTATTGCTGATCTTTCTCTTCATCTTTCTAGATAAGAATCTTTACTTTGGGATAAAAGTCAGATTCGTTGGCTAAAAGAAGTGACAAGAACTCAAATTTTTTTCATAGTCTCTTATATCATCGCAAAGCAATGGAAGGGACCGGTTCTCTTATTATTGATGAGGTTTTAGTTCATAAGCAGTCGATGATTGAGGATCATGTAATCCATTTTTTCTCTTCTCTTTTTTCTTCTAATGCTGCCCCCATTAACCATTCGGGTATTTCCGAATTTATTCCCAATCATGATAATAATGTGTTACTTCTTCATATCCCTTCAGTGTCTAACATTAAAACTGTTGTTTTTGAAATGGATCCTTACAGTGCATCGGGTCTAGATGGATTTTCTAGCTGCGCTAATTCTATTGATAAATTTAGGCCAATCATTTTAAGTAATTTCCTTTTCAAGGTTATTACAAAAATAATTATAGATCGTCTCTCTTTGCTTACTCCAAAGCTTATTTCTTCCAAACAGTTTGATTTTCTCAAAGGGAGACATATAGAGGATCGTATTATGGCAGCATCAGAAAGTTTTAATCTTCTTAACTATAGATTTTTTGGTAGTAACATAGCTTTTAAGTGGACATTCGTAAAGCATTTGATTTTATAGAATAGGGCTTCATTCAAGCCATACTATTATCTTTTGGCTATTCTAGTAAATTTTACGAGTGGATTTCTTCGATTGTTCATTCTACCAGGCTTTCAGTCTTGTTAAATGGCTCTCCTAAAGGGTACTTCAATTGCTTTAGAGAGGTCCGTTAAGGGGACCCGCTCTCTCCCCTTCTTTTTTGTCTGGCTGAGGAATACTTAAATAGAAGGTTGGCCTCTGTTTTTGCTTATAATGCTATTATTTCCATGTGTGGAGGAAAAGGGGTATCATGTCCAACTCATCTTTTATACGCTGATGATATCCTTATTTTTTGCAAAGCAACTAAGTCCAATGTTACCATGCTTTCCAAGGTTTTTGCTCACTATGGTAATCTTTTTGGACAACGGGTGAATTAGGATAAGTCTGACTTGTTCTTGGGTAATTCTATTTCTCCTAAATGTGCTATAAACATTCGCTCTTGTATAGGGGTTCGTAGTGGTGTGGTGCCTTTTGTCTACTTAAGAGTTCCTATTTGTTATGGAGCTCCAAAAGCTTGCTGGCTCAAACCTATTACTGATAAGATCCTTTCAAAATTTGAGGCTTGGAAAGGTAGTACTCTTTCTATGGCAGGTAGGTTGGCCTTAATTAAGTTTGTGGTTTATGGTTCATTCCGTTACTCTTTTTTGATTTATAAATGGCCTGCTTCTCTTTTAAAATCTCTAGAGAAGTCTATTCGTAATTTCCTTTGGACCAGCTCCATTTTTCGAAAGAAATTGGTTACTATAAAATGGAATCAATGTTATAAGCCTTTCGATGGAGGTGGTGTTGGCTTAAAGAGGTTACACTCCCTTAAAAAGGCTCTCCTTAGCAAAATTGCTTGGCGTTTAGGTGGTAGTAAAGATTTTATATACTCTTTGCTTCGTGCTGCTATTTGTCTTTCTCTAAGTTGGCAAGACCCTCTCATATATATTCATTTATCTAGCCTTCAATTAAACAAATTTATGAAGACTTTCAAACTCGTTCTATTTGGTTCCTTTCTAGACAATCTCAGCCGAATTTCTAGAATGATAATTTTTTAGGATCTCTTATTACTGATCTTATCAACATTCCTTCTATTGCTAGGAATCATCTTAAGACTTCTACCTTTGATGTTTATATGAATGGTAGATGGCATTTTCCTGATGCTTTTGTTAATGCTTACCTTGGGATTATTTCGGAGCTTAATAAGGTGGTTTTCAGCAAGATTGATAAGCTGTTTTTGTCTGAATCTCCTTCAGGAGAGTTTTCTTGTAAGTGTGCTTATGAGTTTTATCGTGATAAAAATTCCAAAGTTGCTTGGGGTAAGGACTTGTGGAGTCATTTTCTTCCATCTTCTCATTCCTTTATGGCTTGGCATCTTTTGCTTAATTCTTTAACTACTGATGAAATATGGCAAAGGAAAGGTATGGTTCTGGTTTCACGTTGTAGGCTTTATTTACATGGCTTTGATTCTCTTAACCATGTATTCATTTTTTGACCCTATGCTCTTGCGGTATGGTCGGCTATTATGGATTTATTTTCAACTCACTTAAACTTAGGGGATTGTCCTCTTAGTTTTTTTGGGAAGCAATAAAAGTCCTATTTTCTTCTCAATTGAAAGCCTTATAGACTATTGGTATTATTTCTTGGTTCTGGCTGATTTGGTGGGTGCGAAATACAGTAACTTTTGACAATGTTTTTACTCCTATTAATGTTTTAATTCGCAAACTTTGTATTTGTATAAAAAAAATGTGCTCATGGTCGGCTTTATGGAGAATTCTCAGCAAGACTTGCTCACTTTAAGGAGTCTTAGAATTTTTGCTATTTCAAAGCCTCTTTAGAATATTTTTCTAGTTATGTGGATTCCCCCGCCTATTGGATGGGTGAAAATCAACACCGATGGTGAGGCTAAAGGCTCTCCTGGTCAGGATGGTGCTGGTGGGATCTCTCGTCTTTCGGATGGTACATTGATCTCTTCATTTGCGATTCCACTTAGTTCTCACTTTGGCATGAGGATGAGCTCTTTGCTGTCACCTTTGCCATTAAGAAAGCCTGGCAGATGTGTTTGAGACTGGTTTGGTTTGAAAGTGATTCCTTATACGTTATTTGCCTTCTTCATTCTTGAAGTTCTTTGGTTCCTTAGTGTGTTAGTAAATAGTGGGAATGATGTCTTCATTATTTAGATGATATGCAACTGCATGTCTCTCATATTTTCCGAGAGGCAAATGCTATTGTTGATAAACTATCTTCCATGGCCATTTCTCTTAGCAGTGCCTCTTGGTGGGATTCATATCCTCCAAGTTGTAACTCCCTCATGACTTTTGAAGCGATGGGTCTAGAAAATTTTAGGTTCTCTTAATATGTTTTCTGTTGGCCTGGTCTGTTATGTATTCTTATTTTTATTATTAATAATAGTTATAGTCTAGGTGCATGATGTAGGTGCTAAGGGGGTGCCAGCCTAGCTGGGATGCCCAAGTGCACCTCGGATTCCTAGCCATGATAATTTCATTAAAAAAAATTATAATATGAGAATTGTTCATCCAAGGTACCAAATTCATATTTTGAAGCCTAACTTGATGGAATCTCTTGTTGTCAATTAATAGTTCACATGATCAACCAAATATAATTTTTAAATGCTTTCATAAAAAAAAACATTTTTCAAACATTTTTCCTTTATTTTGATTTCCAAGATACCTTTTTTTTTTATTTTTCAAAAATGTCTAATTTAATTTCTTTATAAAGCTAAACTTATTTTTAAAGCATTTTATTACCTTTATTTTGGATTTTTAAAGTAATTTTCTTTTATTTTTCAAATAAAATATTTTATTGCCCCGAAACTCGGAATATGGAGCAATCATGGAGAGGATATGCGCGAAATGTGTTTGCCATCCTCATTTATCTTCTTTTTTAATTTATTGCTTTTTATTGCTTTCATTTCTCATATTTCATTGCTTAGCACACATATATTTGTTTATAACATCATTTTGCCATAATCATCATGCCACGGGTTAATTGCTTGCCTTGTTAATTTGTTTTTACCATGTTTACATGCGTAATTATAGTTAAATGTCATATATGCTATGATATTTTTATGTGCTATTTATGTGTATTAGTTTAGCATATGCCATAATCATGCATCATCCTATTATTATGTCATTTTACCATGTCCACGCATCATTCTTCCATATCATTTTGTGCTTGTGTGTATATTATGTTTGCATTTGCATGTAGATGTTGATGTATAATAGTACATAATTCTTGGAAGCACAGTGCATAAAGTAAGGCTGGTAATGCTCAACATCTAGACGGTATAGAGATGCCTCAAATAAAAGAGCCTAATCCTACTGACATCAAAATTCGAACCCAATGCTTTATTTAATGGGCGAATGCAGTTCCAAGCAAGGGATCGAGTTTGCCTAAGTCCCTAAAATGGACAATTTTTTGGGTGATACCGAGTGGTGACTCCTTATTTCTACTACTTGAGTGAAGGGTTGTAAGTGTATTTATGCCATCGCTAAGCTCTTTTAGTACTCCTCTCATTGCCCTCTGTTTTACGTAAAAAGGAAAAAAGGTTTGTGATCCAAAGAGTGCTGAGTCGGACCGCTGGCTTCAACACCATCCTTTTAAAGGGATCTACATTACTTTTATTTCAAACTCTTTTCCCCCATTATTTTGATAAGCCTCATCCTCTTTATTAGCATCACTTAATTCAACAACTTCTTTTTTATCTAAACCAACACTACTTAAGTCTTCACTGTCATTGACATCTTCTTTATGCTCACCATTTTGTTCATTATCGTCATCAGTTGTCTCACTACTTTTAGACATCTCAGGATGAGCATTCTCCATCCAATTTGAATTATAACTATCAGAAAAGTGGTATTCATCATCACTAAACTTATAACAACTACTCTCACCACATCCCACAGTAGACTCAGCCCTCCTATTTGACCTTCGCCCATCTTTTGGCCTCACATTTTGCTGGCTATTAGGGCTATCAGAACCCCGTACATTAGTACCTCTAGCCCTGCCTTTTTCCCTCATATTACATGTGCCTTTGTGCCTCCCTTTTCCCCTACTACTAACATTCTGAGCAATTGTCTTGGAATTGTCTTCTCTGCCCATTAGATCAGTTGAACAGGCTAGATCCCTTATAGGCAATTCCTCTTCAATTGAATTAGGAGCAGGGATGTTGCATTCTTCAAATTCACCTTGAACTTCCTCATGATCAGGGCCAACTTATTTATCACTTTTTTTTCAATAAAATCTTCCTCATTATGTTCACCTATAACAATCTCTAGATCTTAAACAATTTCTTCCTTCTACTTTTGTCAAATTTCTTCCTCATGCTCTAGTACAACTT
>CATIWM010508838.1:0-14783 GCA_949671775.1 Mallotus repandus
ATTTAATTTAAAATTACATATAATATAATATAATATAATATTTATTAATAGTACAAAAAGACATTTCAAATACTATTTTTAATTTAAAGTATCTTCTCCATATTTATTCTCCACCACATAAATATATTCATATATATATATATATATACCTAACAATATTTAAAGTGTATTAAAATAAACTAAGTCAATAATTTACATAAATAATAATATTAATATTAGTAATTTTAAAATATTATTCAACACCAAAAATTTTAAATTAAATTTCACTAATAATTAAATTTCAAAATTAATAAAATATTTATTAACACTGTAAATTCCAAAATTTAATTTTATAATTTATAAAAAAAATTCGGTTTATAACATTAATTTAGCAAAGAGGAATGTCTAGGAGAGTGTAACGGCCAAGACCTATTGTTGCATGGCCATTACAGAGTGCCTAAGTTGAAGGATTTTCAGAAGAAAGAGTGTAACGGCTGTTACACATCTCCTGCATGATTTTGGATTGGAGCATGTATGAGTGTTTTGGGCATAACTTTTTGTATGAAACTCGGATTTAGGTGATTCAAAGTGCTACGGGAAGATAAGAGAAAATTATACAACTTTTATGAAGATTTAAAGAGCTCATTCGATCATATTAAAGGGATAAAGTTTCATGAAAATAATATTACCTGCATAGAGCGGGAAAACTATCCTAATTTGATTAGGATTGGACTTTTAAAGACCTAAATTTATCCCAATTCAAGAAATGATGAATTATGACTATATATAAGGGATCAAAATAGATGAAAATTAGATTCATTCTACATTCTAAAAGCCACAAACAAGAGCTTCAGAAGGTGAACAAGGGTTTAAAGATTGAAGTGGCGCTTAAACGAGTTTTATCTATTCTTCTTCTTCACTCTCTTGTTATTGATTTTATTGTTTATAGAACTATGTGTGACTAAACTCCTTTTCGAGTTTAGGTTGGGAGTAGCTATTCTATGATGTGATTAAACACAAGTCTTTTATTAATTTGATTTTCAGTTGAGATTAATGTCATGTTATCATCCCAGTCTTGTTTGATTGCATGTTTATGGGTAAATTAACCAACGAGAGTTAGGGGAATTTATAAGCTTAAAACTCATAGGACTTAGGTCACTCGACCACTTGAGTAGGCGAGCTCTTCGGGGGACCATGACAGTAGATAGTGTCTACGGTGGTAAAACAATAATTGTTAAAGAGAGTAGGTTAAACTTTAATCTTTACATGCTTAATTGAACTTGAAAGAGGTTTTAGGTATTTTAGATTAATTACCCTTAACTATGATCAAGGTGTTTAATAATTATGTGTTCATGATTTGATTGGAATGATGAAACTAAACATAAGCTCTATGTTTTTATCATTTGATTTTCTTTTAATTTTAATTGTTTAGATTTATATTTTATTCACTAAATTGCTTTATTTGATTTGCTAGCTAAGAACATTGGTAGAAATATTAGTATTCAATATTCAATCCTCATGGAAACAATATCTTTTGTACTACAATTCACGATCCGTGCGCTTGCAGGTTTTGAACGCAATAAATTTTTGGCGCCATTGCCGGGGATTGGCAATATTGATATTAATTTAATTTTTACTTCTCTTGGACTAGCATTTTATTTTATTTTATTTTCTTTGTAATATTGATAAGTAATTTGTCATAGATAATGGTAAATTTCCTTATAAATTTTTGAGGTCTAATGCATGTAATCCTGTATATAATGTAGAACATATGCCTTTTAATTATTTTCCATCTTCTTTTCAGGTTTGTAATTGGTGTGGAGAGAACCACAATGGGGCATATTGCCCATATTCTTCATAATCACCTCCACAACCTCACTACAACCCATCTTAGAGTAATTATGCGGATCATACTTAGAGTTATCAACACGAAGCAGCCAAGAGAATTGAGGAACAATTATTAGAGATCAAGATGAAACAAATCATGTTTGTAATGAATGAACAAAAAGAAGCTTTGGCTATATAAAACAAAGCTCTGGCTGAACTAAATGAAGGTTTAGTTGCGCTAACAGAAGCTCTAAGGAATAACTAATCGCAAATAGATCAAGTTGCAGAAATTCAAAAAAGATGCTTCCAAAAACTTCAAATGCGTGCACCCATAAATTGCTCAAAGCAACAAGCATAAAGAGAAAGTGCATGGGATGATGAGAGTACTTTAAGTGAAGATGATGAAGTCACTTTTGAGTTGTGCCATGATGAGCAAGAAAAGATGATCATCGAAGAAATTGAAGAAGTCTCCAAGAGTAAGAATGAATTTGTAGACATCAACGATGATGACATAACAAAGTCATTCAACTCAATTTCAAGATGAGTTAGATGAGAAAATTATAACAATTCTTGAAGATACATGGGATGAAGATGAAGATGAACTATCAATAAGTAACAATGCATATGTTCCACGGCTTATTACAGTGATATACGAGAAATCCATGAAAGGTGTTGGACTGTCTAAGAACCCACATAAGAAGCCTTACATTCTTCAAATAATTTTAGAACCAAAAATTTGAAATGTGGAGTCCGCACTTTATTACCTAGCCACAAGTGAGCCTACCAAAAGAAAGAAAAGGAAGATACTTCCAAGAACACTTCCTCATGTTCGGTTGTACCCGTGATACTATATATTCAAAGGGTCAAGCTAATTACCTAAAATTAGCGCTTGTTGGGAGGCAACCCAATGTGTTTTGATTTATTTCTTTTGTTTAGGTTTATTTTTAATTTTTTTCTTTTATTTTTAATAATTTTTATTTTATATGTCATCCAACATTTGGAGCGAGCACAAAAGGAAGAACAAGCTTACTAGGGAAGTCCTCACTTTCTTTTTCTAATTTTAATATTTTTTTGTCATTGAGGACAATGACAATGATAAGTGTGGGGTGGGTGGGGGGGTAGCTTGTTATTTTGTGTATTAGTTTCTTTTATTGCATTTATGTTAACTATAAATGTTTCATTTGTGTGTTTGTATTATTTTCATTTTTTTTATTAGAATTTTAGGAGTAGATTTGCTTTTGCATATTACCATTTACATATTTAAATTTTTGCAACCTATTCTTATGATGAGTAGAGTACATTGAATCTGATTTTCTTATAAATGTTTCATAATCTTTTTTTAATGCTTAATTTGTGACTTTTAAGTTAGGTTGATAATTTGTGGTTAAGGACTTTTGAAAATTTAATGAACTTAATGCTTACTTGCTTTTAAGTGATTGAATTTTGTGAGTTGATACTTAAGAAAAATACTTGTAAGCGATACTCAATTTTTTATTCTTAGTTAATCTTTGAGCCTAGCATATGAGATTTTAGTTTCATTAAAAAAATATATATTCTCTTTTAGTAAGAATATATTCCAAATCTACTCCAATTCTCCAAATAGAGTAAGAGTATCCAAAGGACCCACTTGACGGTATCCACGCTTAGTAATGCGGGAACAGCGGGGGATTATTAAAAGTGGGAAGGTTGGTAAGAGAGAAATGAAAAAAAAAGTACGAGATGGAGCTTAAAACGCACTCGCTCAAAAAAAATGGTGTGGTTATCTTTTATGTGTTAGACATTAGAGATTGCTAAGAGTTAAATGGATAGTATCACTTTCTTTTGTTTTTTTTTATTGTCAACTTATAAATTGTTGAGAATTCAATGGTTAAGTTTGCTCTTCACTTGGTAAAGTTTATGCCT
The DNA here is from genome assembly GCA_949671775.1 of Mallotus repandus. Taxonomy (NCBI): domain Eukaryota; kingdom Viridiplantae; phylum Streptophyta; class Magnoliopsida; order Malpighiales; family Euphorbiaceae; genus Mallotus; species Mallotus repandus. Next base: position 3,709 of record CATIWM010508838.1, read on the forward strand.
TTAACCTTAAGTTGTCAATTTAATTTTGAGTTATAAGTTTTGTATTAACTAAAGATTTTTTAGGATGGACAAGTTAAAGTTTGTCAATGTGCTAAATTCGTTGTGATGATAGGTGTTCTCGTGTGTTTGCTTGAGGACAAGCAAAAGTCTAAGTATGGGGGAGTTGATAAGTTCATATTTTATGCATAAATATGGCTAATATTTCATTAGTTTTACTTTATATAGTGCAATCATTTAGTATATTATAGTTAAAATATGTTAATTTAGGATTATAAGTTAATATATAGCATTACATGTAAATTAAGCCATATCTCATAATAATTTGCTTAGGTTTTCATAATGCATATAGAATTAAGGTTAATTAAAGTTTTTACTTAGTATTAGAATAAGTTCTATGTGGATTTTAGATGTATTTTAATGTGTTTTTCCATGTCTTTTGAGGTTTGGAAGCTTGGAGTTCAAATGGAATGTAATATGGCATGACTCGGAGCTTAATTTAGTAAAGAAAAATACCCAGGAGAGTGTAACAACCATTACCTATTATTGCATGGCCATTATGGAGTGCCTAAGTTGAAGGATTTTCAGAAGAAAGAGTGTAACGGTCGTTACGCATTTCCTGCATGATTTTGGATTGGAGCATGTCTAAGTGTTTTAAGCATAACTTTTTGTACAGAACTTGGAGTTAGGTGATTTAAAGTGCTCTAGGAAGATAAGAGAAAATCATACAACTTTTATACGGACTTTAAGAGCTAATTAGTTCATAATAAGGGGATAATTTTTTGTGAAATTCATCCTACCTGCATAGAGTGGGAAAATTTTCTTAATTTGATTAGGATTGGACTTTTGAAGACCTAAAATTATTCCAATTCAAGCAAGGATGAACTATGACTATATATAAGGGATCAAAAGAGATGGAAAGGGGATTCATTCTACATTCTAAAAGCCACAAATAAGAACTTGAGAAGGCGAACAAGGGTTTGAAGATTGAAGCGGCGCTTAAATGAGTTTTATCTATTCTTCTTCTTCACTCTCTTGTTATTGATTTTACTATTTATAAAACTATGTATGGCTAAACTCCTTTTAGGGTTTAGATTAGGAGTAACTATTCTATAATGTGATTTAACACAAGTCTTTTATTAATTTGATTTTCAATTATTTCTATACGTTGAGCTTAATGTCTTGTAATCATTCTAGGCCTGTTTGATTCTATGTTTATGGGTAAATTAACCAACAAGAATTATAGGAATTTATCATCTTAAAACTCATAGGACTTAGATCACTCGACTAGAAGAGCAGGCGAGCTCTTCTTAAAACAATAATTGCTAAGGAACTTAATGAGTTTAGATTAACTTCTTAATCACGAGAGTATGTTAAACTTTAAGCTTTACATGCTTAATTGAACTCAAAAGAGTCTTTAGGTATTTTAGAATAATTACCCTTAATTGTGATCAAGGTATTTAATAATTATGCGTTCATTATCTAATTAGAATGGTGAAACTAAACCTAAGCTCTATGTTTTTATCATTTGATTTTCTTTTAATTTTAATTATTTATATTTATATTTTATTCTCTAAATTGCTTTATTTGATTTGCTAGCTAAGAACATGGGTAGAAATATTAGTATTCAATATTCAATCCTCATGGGAATGATATCTTTTGTACTACAATTCACGCTCCGTGTGCTTATGGGTTTTGAACACAACACTTGGCTCTATCTATTTTAGGCATGAAAAACACTTGGTTTTTATTTAGAAAATATTAGTATCAATTGTGAGTTTTATTGAAGTATCAAGTGTTAAAAGACATAGCCAAAAAGTTTAAGGAATATATCAAGAGGATCATTCAATATCAATTAACTTCCCGGAGATCATTAAAGAGTTTATCAACCACAATCATTTCCTCTTTTTCTCTATTTAGTTGCTTGATGTTTAATTTATTTCCTTGTTGTTGTTTGATTTTGAATACTATATATTTTGGCTAAGTCCTTGTTATTAGAATTGCACTAATGAATTAATCTATGAACTACATTTTTATCTTTATAATTCATGAATGGTTTAATTTCAATTGAGTTTTGGAATGTGTTACGTATGTTTGATCACCATATATCACTTACCAATTAAATTTTCACAATGAGAATTGGAGCACTTTGGTGGAAATCCAATTGAATTTATTTAAGGGTTAAGAAAGTACTTGGAGACAAGAAATTCACTTTAAAGGGTTTAAGAATTGGTTTGGAACTTAATGTTTTTGTTTATCTCTGTAATGTCATAAGAATGCTTGTAGACTCTAAACAAAAATAACTTTAATTAACAACGAGAGTTGCTCTTAAGGATTGTTGACTAAATTCTCCGATCATTTCATGTAATTATGTATTTATTAACAAATATAGTTCTTGATTAATTCTCAATTGCAATTCTAATATATATTGCTTGAATTTGTTATACTATTTTTAGTTTAATTAGAGTAATTTGTATTTAAGGGGTAATTTTAAGATAGTTAGAACTTTTTAACATACTATTTAATATCATTTGCTTATCCATCCAAGTATCATTTGCTTATCAATCCAAGATTCTCTAGTGTTCGACACCCTACTTGCTTTATACTTAGTATTAGAGACTAGGGTATTAATTTAACCTGCATCAAATTTTGGCGCCGTTACCGGGGAATTTTATTTAGCATTTTTATTAATTTAGGGTAGAGAAAGGTTGTTTTAGGCCTTAATTTTATATTTATTTTTATAGTTTTATAATTGTTGCATTGTGATTATATGATTTTATTCATGATGAGGCTTAGTAGAAGTACTAGTGATATTTTACAGTTTGATCCTGAAATTGAATTAACTTTACGTGGTTTACACAGGATACAAAGACAAAGAAAAGTGAAAGAACAACATTTGAATAGTATGGCTGAACTGGAAAGACGAACGTTAGGCAATTTTGCTATGCCTGACGTAACGGGAAATTTTGGAGGGATTGTGGCTCCATCTATTGCTAACAATAACTTCAAAATTAAGCCAACCATCATTCAAATGGTACAAAACAATCAGTTTGGAGGCCATCGAGGAGAGGATCCATATTCTCACATATTGACTTTCCTTAATGTGTGTGCAACCTTCAAGATCAATGGTGTGACAGATGATGTAATGAGGCTTAGGCTTTTCCCATTTTCAGTTGAGGAAAAGGCACAATTTTGGCTTGCTAGTTTGCCAAGAGAATCAATCACAACTTGGGACCAATTAAAGCAAGCATTTCTCCACAAATATTTTCCACCAAACAAGACTGCCAAGTTTCGTAATGAGATCACTACTTTTAAGTAGAATGCAAGTGAGACAATCTATGCGGCTTGGGATCAATTCAAGGAACTTCAAAAGCAATGCCCACATCATGGTTTGCTGGATTGGATGATCCCTCAAATTTTTTACAATGGGTTGACAGATGAGAATAGAAATATTGTTAATGCAGCCGCTAGTGGGAAATGGATGGATAAAACAGCTAGGGAAGCTGTTACTTTGCTTGAAGAACTTATGTCTCAAGGATACATGGGTGATGAGACAACAATGGCAAAAGCAAAAGGAGTATTGGAGCTTAACACCATCAATTTATTGAATACAAAGGTAGATGCTCTTACCAAATTAGTAAGTAAATATCAAATTAATTTGTTGGAAAGTGCTAATGTTGTTTATGAGTTGTGTGGAGGACCTCATTCATATTCTCAATGTAATATGGGTTCTAATGAGGATGTGAATTTTTTACAAGGAGCTTTCAACAAAAAGGGGGAATGAATTCAAACTTATACAATCCTCAATGGATAAATCACCCTAGATTTTCATGGTCAAATCCATCCTCTCAATTAAATCCCTCATTTAACCCAAACACTAAACCACAAAACCCACCAAGATTTCCCATGAAACAAGCTTTCAACCCTACACAACCTAAATCTAACCTTGAGACTCTCATGGAGCAATTTGTTAACCAACAAATAAAGTGAGGAGCAATTTAAGCAAATTAACTCCAAACTTGAACAACTCACTACTCATAACCACCTTGAAACCTAAATTGCTCAACAAGCCTTTTCCTCTAACTCTAAACCTTTGGGAAAGCTTCCTAGCCAACCAGAGTTTGCACTAAAAAAGACTTGCCAAGCAATCACTTTGAGGAGTGTTAAGGAAGTTGAAAATGTTGCTAGTAAGACTAAGAGAGTGGTGGTTCAGGATGATGATGTAGTAGAGATTAAAGCTAGTAAGGGGAATGATGATGTGGTTGTTAGTAGTAAGGATAATGTTGAAGGTGTAAATAAAGGTAAAAAGGAAGATGCCATACCACCCAAAGATGATGAACCTAAGGTAGATTTTAAAACACTACATTTTCCTCAAAGGTTTATAAGACGCAACTTGGATAAACAATTTGGCAAATTCCTTAATTATCTCAAGGAGATCACAATTAACATACTATTTATGGATGCCATTAGAGACATGCCATCATGGGGTAATTTTTTAAAGGATATCATTAACCATAAGAGCAAGCTTGGGGATTGTGGGTTAGTTTCTCTCGTTGAAGAATTTAAAGCTATATACTCTAAATCTCCTCCAAAGCTTAAGGATCCGAGTTATTTTACTATTCCTTGTGTAATTGGTGGTACTTATTTTGATAAAGCTTTATTTGATATTGGTGCTAGTGTTAGCCTTATGCCTTACTTTATCTATAAGAGGCTTGATTTGGGAGAGCTTAAGCCTTCAAATATGTGTCTTTTAATGGCAAACAAATCTATCACTTATCCACTTGTCATTCTTGAAATATGCCAACAGGTGGGTAAATTTGTTATACCTGCTGATTTTATTATTTTGGACATGGAACAAGATCTTGAAATCCCAATTTTATTTAGAAGACCATTTTTTGTGACAGCGGGTGCAATCATTGACATGACGAGTGGCAAGATTACATTAGAAGTGAACAATGAGTATGTAGAATTTGATTTATTCAAAATAATGAAGTCTACACCTATGGAAGTGGCGAGTAGAATTGACTCAATTGACATCATTGATGAATGCATTGATGAAGTGATACATGAATGTCTAGGGCAAGACCTTATAGAACCATACATGATGTAAGAAGCTAATGTGAGATTTTTGGAGTCAACTCCATATCTTCCTCCTCATAGGACTTGAAGATTTGAACCTTTAAGGAAGGATGATGATCCAAAGTCTACTCAACAACATGAATAAGTAATGCTAGAGCTCAAACCTCTACCATCAAATCTAAGATATGCATTTCTTAACTCTAACTCTAAATTTCCTTTCATTGTTAACTCATTTTTGCATAATAATAATGTTGGTGCTTTATATGATGTCTTACTTAGTCGTAGAGATGCAATTGGTTATTCTATAAATGATTTGAAGGGTATGAGCCTAACTATTTGTATACTTAGAATCCTTTTAGAGGATGATGTTAAGCCTTCCATTGAAGGTCAAAGAAGGCTAAATCCCACTTTTAAGGAAGTAGTGAGGAAAGAGGCGATTAAGTTACTTGACAATGGAATCATATATTCCATTAGTGATAGTAAATGAGTAAGTCCCATTCAAGTCGTCCCTAAGAAGGGAGCTTTAACAGTTGTTAAAAAAAACTCTAATGATTTAATACCCATTAGAACTATCACGGGATAGCGTATGTGTATCGATTATAGAAAACTAAATAAAGCAACTAAGAAAGATCATTTTCCATTGCCTTTTATTGATCAAGTTCTTGAGAGAATAGCCAACTTTTCTTATTTTTATTATTTAGATGGGCTTAGTGGTTTTTACCAAATTCCCATTTACCCCGAGGACCAAGCTAAAACTACCTTTACATGCCCATATGGTACTTTTGCCTTTAGGCATATGCCTTTTGGTTTATGCAATGCTCTTGCAACTTTTCAAAGATGAAAGTTTTTAATCTTTAGTGATTTGAGTAATGATTGTGTAGAGGTTTTCATGGATGATTTTAGTGTTTATGGATCTAACTTATAAATTGTCTAAAAAATCTTTCTAAAGTTCTTGACAGGTGCATGGGGCATGGATTGGTACTCAATTGGGAAAAGTGCCACTTCATGGTACTAGAGGGAATTGTTCTTGGGTAACCGGTATCAAGAAGAGGTATTGAAGTTGATAGAGTGAAGATAGAAGTGATTGCTAATTTGCCATTGACAAGGTGTGTTAAGGATATAAGGGGCTTTCTTGGTCATGCGGGTTTTTATAGAAGGTTTATCAAAGATTTTTCTAAGATAACAAAGCCATTATGCAAACTACTTGCTAAGGATTCTAATTTTGAGTTTGATGAGGCATGTCTTGATGCATTTGAAGTCTTAAAGAGAGCTCTTGTTTTAACACCTATTTTATAGCTACCTAATTGGGAACAACCATTTGAAATTATGTGTGATGTAAGTAATTTTATGGTGGGGGCTGTTTTGGGACAAAGGAAAGAAGGCAAGCCTTATGTGATTTACTGTGTTAGCAAACTACTTGATGATGCTCAAATCAACTACACCACTACGAAGAAAGAGTTGCTTGCTATTGTTTATTCATTTGACAAATTTAGAGCATATCTTGTAGGGCAAAAAGTGATTATTTATTCAGACTATGTTACCCTCATGTATCTTCTAAGTAAGAAGGATGCAAAACATAGGCTCCTAAGGTGGATTTTAATGCTTTAAGAATTTGATTGGGAAGTGAGAGATAAGAAAAGAAGTGAGAACTTTGTTGCGGATCATTTATCTAGGCTTGATCAAGAGGGATTAAAAAGGAATGACGATGGTGTGCCAATTAATGAGACATTTCATGGTGAACACCTTCTTAGTTTGGCATCAAAGGAAATTTCATGGTTTGCGGATATTGCAAATTATCTTGTGAGTGGTGTTCTTCCTTATGAGTTATATTATAGACAAAGGAAGAAATTCTTTTATGATAGTAAATTCTACTATTGGGAGGAACCATTACTTTATAAGAGATGTGCAGACAATTTAATTAGAAGGTGCATTCCTCAAGATGAAGTTCAAGATGTTTTGAGACATTGTCATTCCTTGGATGTAGGTGGACACTTTGGTACATTGAAAAAATCATCTAAGGTACTTCAATCTAGTTTTTGGTGGCCTACATTATTCAAGGGTGCTAGAGATTTTGTGCTGACATGCGATAGGTGCCAAAGAATGGGTAATATTTCTAGAAAACATGAGAATTCTTGAAGCTAAGCTTTTTGACGTTTGGGCATAGATTTCATAGGTCCATTTCCAAACTCTTTAGGCTACAAGTATATTTTGGTTATGGTTGACTATGTCTCAAAATGGGTAGAAGCAATACAAACCATTATTAATGATGCAAAGGTTGTTAAGAAGATGCTCAAGAAAATAATTTTTCCAAGGTTTGGTACTCCTAGAGCATTGATTAGTGATGGAGGTTCATATTTTTGTAATCAAGTAATAGAAGCTCTTTTGAAGAAATATGGAGTAACACAAAAGGTTGCCACTCCATATCACCCACAAACAAGTGGGCAGGTTGAGGTGAGTAATAGAGAGATTAAATGGATTCTTGAGAAAACGGTGTCTTCTTCAAGGATTGGGCTTTAAAGCTAGATGAAGCCTTATGGGCTTATAGGAAAGCTTTTAAAACCCCAATTGGCCTTACACCCTACCAATTGATCTATAGGAAGTCTTGTCACTTGCCCGTGGAACTTGAGCATAAGGCATATTGGGCAACAAGGGCATTGAACTTTGATTTAAAGAAAGCGGGTAGAAAAATGTTGCTTCAACTCAATGAATTGGAAGAATTAAGGATGAATGCTTATGAAAATGCAAAGTTATATAAGGATCGTACTAAGTTGTGGCATGATAAGCGTTTAATGAAGAGGGACTTTTGTAAGGGAGAAATTATTTTACTTTATAATTCAAGATTGAAACTGTTTCCCAGAAAGTTAAAGTCAAGATGGTCGGCTCCATTCAAGGCTATCAAGGTTCATCCCTGTGGAGCTATTGAAATTTCTAATGGAAAAGGGGAAGTTTTCAAGGTTAATGGCCACTATTTTAAGCCTTATTTAATTGGTGAAGCAATTAATCAAACTATAGGCCACTAAATGTAGCAAGGTATCGTTTCACTTTTTTATTTTTTGTTTTATTTTAGTATATTATACTCATATATTATATATATTATATGTTTTATCTTTTTTATATTATTATTGATTTTGATTTGAACCACATTGAAGTATTAGTAGTATTTATTTTATTATTCTAAATTAAATTTATTGTAATCCCTTTTTGTAACTATATTTTATACATTTGTTCTCCTTTATTATGTTTTTCATAATTTTGATTATTTTTAAGTTTTTCATCAAGAATTAACACATACACATTGTTTTACTGGATTCTCCTTTTTATCTTTTTCTTTTCTTTCTTTTAATTTTTCATTTTATTTTTCATTTAATTCTACATTTCTATAAAAAACAAGGGAATGGAAACTTTGTTTGTGCTGAGTTGTCACATCTGTGCTGACTCAGGACAGAAGCAAATGGTGTGTTTGAGCCAACTCGACAAAGAAGATAGAACTAAATGATGTCGAGTCAGCACAGATGTGCCGACTCATGCCATACACCTTACCAATTTTTTTTTTAATTTCAAAAAAAAGGAAGAAGAATATATATCTATATTTCCCTAAATTGTGGTTTTTAATTATTTGATATTTCTTTACCTTTAAACCCTATCTCTTTTCCCTTCTTTTCTCTTTTGTTTTCTTTCTATACTAACTTTTAAAAATTACTTCACAAATGCAAAAGTCATGCCCTTTCCCAATAAAGGTCATGACCTTTCAAATTCTCCTTACATCCTAGTCTACATAACTACTTGCAACTCATTTGATTCCTAATTTTATATTCTCCCACACTTACATCTTTTCCCATTCCTATACTCAACCTTCTATCTTCTCATGTTTTTGCTTTTCCTCTCTACACTCTGACCATTCTCACCACCATCTTTTTCATTTCTCTCCACCTTGCCCATTTCCTTCTTATTCTCTTATTATCTCTACATCATTTCCTTTCACAATAAAAAGGAATGGGGCCTCTACATCCACAAGGCCTCAAAGGAGCATCAAGAGGAGGACTTGGCACCCATCTACAAAGCTAAGTTCCCCATTTTTTCCTAAGAAGAAGGTGATAGATTTCCCATACTAAAGTTTAGGGAAATTATTCCTTGTAAGTATATCCCCTCCTCTTCACTTCGAGATGTTGGCATGCAAGAATCTTTTAATTAATTATTGACTACTTGTGGACTTCAAAAATTTGTATCAATGCATGAAAATACTTATGTTGACTTGGTTACTGAATTTTATACATCTCTAGAAGTTCACTCTTAGGATTCTCATATTCTTGAATTTATGTTCTTAGGGAAGAAACACCAACTTACCTATTTTTTTATGCATAGGGTTTTCGGTTTTAAGAAAGATGGTATATGTGACCCCCCTAAATATTTTAAGGTGAATGAATTTTGGACATTTTTTACTGACTTGACATCCCTATTTCAACCGAAGAAAGGAAAGGCCATGTTTATTAAGGATTTAAAATTCTGGTTATTGCATAAGGTTCTTACTTGTGTTGTTTTTCATAAATTTGAATTCAATAGAATTTATGCACAAGAGTTTTTTTGATGTGTTGTATTCATAATAAGAAACAAGTGTGTTGGACTTATTGGATTTTCAATCATTTTTTGACTTGTGCTTCATGTAAGGATGCTCCACTCACACATGGTCATGTTATTACTATTATTGCTAAATCTTTTGATGTCAATTTGAATGATTTCACCCATATTGTTGAGTGTTTTTATTTTTCTAAGTAAGCATTTATGAGAGGTGAGGTTGTGGATGCATCCTTTCATTTGATTCCGGTAAGGTCTAGGTCATGTTGGAGAGGATTAGTACATCCACCACCAGTTGTAGAAGACCAAGATGAGGAGGAATCACAAGATGAAGAGGAATCTCAAAAAGAGGAGCCACATGATAATACCCCTCTTCTATCTTTGCCAGTGCAAGGTGGTGCAAGTGGCCCTTCAAATGGAGAATCACATATTTTAAAGTAAATTTTGGAAAATTAAAGGGATATGCAATGTCAATTGAGTGGGCTGGAATCTTCGAACCAGCAACTTGCTCGCCGCCAGCATAAGATGGAGTATAATATGAATCAGTTTTTTACCCGTTCCAATTACAACATCGAGTCTCCTCCACCATCTCCTTCGGACAATTAGGGGAGTTTCTCTTTTTCCTTTCATTTGTTTTATTTGCTTGGGATTCACATTGGGGACAATGTTAATTTTTAAGTGTGGGGGAGGGGATATTAGTTGTAGTTTGAAGTTATGTTTATGTTTATATGCATAAGTGTTTATACTTTATTCTGCATAATTTTATCTTCTCCATACTTATAAGTAGTCTCTTTTCCAAGTTTATCTTGATCGTGATTGAGGTTTTGTTTTGATACTATGTTAATAATTAACTTTTTATGCTTAATTTGTAGAATTTTAAAGTTTCATTTAGTTAGGGTATTAAGTTTTTCTTTTTATCTCTTATTATTATTTTCAAAATCTAGAGAATGTTTAGTCAACTTTCTAACTATGCTTAAGGCTAGGATGGTAAGGATTTAAGCTTAGGTTTTAAGGATTGAAGTAGCCTTAGGAAAACTATAGCCATAATACGAGTATCTAGCTTTTCAATAATGGATGAGGACACAACTACATTTTTATCCTTAATTTTAAAAAATTGATGTTTGTTGACGTGATACATTTCAAGTAAGTTGTGTGTAAGTGAGTATGCTCTATAATTATATTCATTTGGAAAGAATGTATGACGTCACAAGTTGATGCATTTCGAGTAAGTTGTGTGTAAGTGAGTGTGCTCCTTAATTACATTCATTCGGAAAGAAAGCATCTAAATATATATATATATGATAATAATATTAATAGTTGTGTTTAAAAATTCCATGAGAATTGTGGGTTTGTGCGTATGCTTAAATCTTGTCCCATGGCTACTTTAGTTCTTAAAAGAAATCCTAAGTTTGATGAATGAACATTAT
>CATIWM010509001.1:0-11828 GCA_949671775.1 Mallotus repandus
TATATATATATATATATATATATATATATATATATATATATATATATATATCCCCGGTAAAGGGCCGGTTCGGCCCCAGAACAGGGAGAAGGCCGGTTTAGGGCCAGTTTAAAAATACTTGATTCACGGTTTCGAACCGAAAAAACAAACAAACAAACAAATAATATATTATTACTCTCTAAAATTCATACTACTACTAAATATTATTTTTATTATTATTACTCTCTATTATTATTATTAAGGGAAAGTACGGAAAACCACCCTGTGGTTTTTTTGCAATTTTAAGTATGTGTTTCATTCTTTGACAATTTGGGTCCTATGTTTGTCGCCATTTGACAATTTTCAGTGTATGAGGCTAACACTATTAAATGAGTCTGATGGTGTTAGCCTCACATACCGAAAATTGTCAAAATAGCGACAAACTCAGAACTCAAATTGTCAAAAAATGAAACACATACTTAAAATTGAAAAACCTTGAAACCACAGGGTGGTTTTTTGTACTTTCCCCTTAATTGTTTTTAAAAGGTGGCGGACTCATTTAATGGCGTTAGCCTCATATACTAAAAATTGTCAAACGGCGACAAATACAAGACCCAAATTGTCAAAGAATAAAACACATAATTAAAATTACAAAACCATGAAACCACAATGTAGTTTTCCATACTTTTCCCTTATTATTATTATTATTATTATTACTCTCTAATTAATATTAATAATATTATTATTATTACTACTACTACTACTACTACTACTCATTTTATTATTATTATTTCCTCAATTTTTTTTCAAAATTTTTTTATTTTCTCTATAAATATATTATTTTCATTAAATCAAAAGGCAAGTTCAAGTAGAAGAAGAAGAACAAGTCAATTTGAGGATCAATCACAACCATCTATTGTTGATTTAAACAATATGATGAATAATTTCGAAAAAGAATTTGCAGACACTGAAGAAAATTTTTTCTATTATTTTCATTGTTAATTTTAATTTATTTATTATTTAAAATTTATTTGCTTCAATTTTTAATCACATTAGTGTTTTGGACTTAATTTAAATTATTTTAAAAATTATTACCATATTTTAAATTATTTAAATATTATTATAAAATTAAAAATAATAAAAAAAAGTGTAAAATCGAAAATGAAATTCGATTTGGAACCGAAAACCGGCCCTAAACCGGTTAAGGTCCAACTCTAATCCAGTTGCATAAACCAAGGAACTAAAACTGACTATTTTGAATCTGTGGCTAGGGCGCTATATATATATATATATATATATATATATATATAGACACAGGGAAATACACCTAGTGTTGTAGTTAATTGAGTAGCTTTAGAAGCATGTGTATAAGTTTGTAAGGAGAGACATGACCTTACTTGTGAGGATGGAGTCCTAAATTAGCCGCTGCTTATAAAGTATGAAAGGAGATTAAATTTGAATTTATGCAGTGAATATACGGATAAAGAATTGAATAAATAATTTGTAATTTAGTAATTAATGTTCGTTCTCTTCTAAATTGAATTGCAATTTAACTCGGTTCAATCTTTTATTTTACTAAAAATTTCTTGTTGGCACCACCTTCTTTTAATGAACACAAACTATTAATGCAATGAGATTTTTTTTTATATTTATTAATACAAAAGTTATATGATTTAAAAATATTTAATAAATTATACAATATATAGTTATTTTTCATTAATTATATAAAAATTAATTTTATAAAATGGATGATAGAAGAATTAAAATCATGTATCTAAAAGAAATAACCATAAAAACACATTCTAAAAAGCTAAGGCAAACAAATTTTAGTTAAAGTGGGTTTAAAAAGATAGAACCAATAAGTTTTCTTTCTTATTAGTTATAGAATAATAGCATCTTAAATATATTTTGGTGAAACATTATTATATAAAATTAATTTATTATTTTTTTATCAGAACATTAGAAATATACTGTACATATTAGAATTTAAAATCTAATTATTATTTCATACTTCAAGAAATAAATAAATAAATAAATAATACTCCAGTGATAGATTCATTTAAGACCGTGGTTGATGCTTGGTTTTTGTTAATTTTTAAACTATTTTTTGAATCTCAACTTGAAAAGTACGATCATATTTTAGCAAGAAGCTTATAAAATAAAATAAAATAAATAAAAATTAAAATTTTAAAACGTTTTCAGAACAATGCCAAACAGATTCTAAAGAAAAGTGGGAGTAGGAAGCGTTACTATGGACAGGCCCACTCTTGTTAATAAGTACCATGAAATGTATTTTGAGGTACAACCATTGGATCGCTTAGCAATCTTTCATGTCTTGCCAGAATATATATCACATGCATATTTCTTCATCAACTTGCGAATTTTAAGACCAAACAGAAGAAAGACGACATATACATCCTTGTAATTTGGCGGTGGTTGGACAAGATTTGTCCAAGCTCACGTGAACCAGATATTGAAAATTGTTCAGTAACCACCAGTCTCATAAAATTCCAATCATACGTTACATTATGGATGAATTGAAAGGATTATAAAGAAAATAAAATAAAAGAAAAATTAGATTTTGTATTATCTAATTATTAGAAAAAGAATTGAAGAGAAGTTAGTTTTCATCATTTTTTTATAAAAAGTAAAATTTATTACATTTCAAAATACATTGTAAATTAAAATTTTATTTTTTCAAATATTTTTTCTTTTATTAGTTATTTTTATGTTATCAAATATAATAAAATTGTTTTTCTCCATTTTCTTCTTTTCCCTTTAAAAAATTTTCTCTTTCATTTTCTCTGTCGTTGCCATGCATAGTGTTAGAAATATTTATACATCCTCATCCTGGTCGATATAGTGTAAAAAAGCTCCTAGGTAATTAGAGAGGATTATAAACTGCCCAAATTCATCTCCATCCAAATTAAGCCTGTGACATTTACAAAATCCTATAATCTTAACCTCATTAATCCAAACAAACACCAATTAAAATTTGTTATACCATAAAATTTAAAGAAAATCTTTTTAAATAATTTTACTAAGCTTGAGAGAATTTATTAGTTCTAGATTACATAATAAAAGTAGTCAATTTTTTTCTCTTATTATAAAAATAATAAATTGGTATGATAATAAAAATAATAAATTCTCTAAGCAATTTTTAAATTTGGTATGATAACATATCTTTCTAATTATACTATTCAATTATTGGTCAATATTAATAAATGATGATTCTAGAGATTTATGATTTTTGCAAATAAATCCAGCCCTTAGTTTATATATAGATGGACCGACAGAAAAGAAAAAAAAATTGAGTGCCCAAATAAAATTTAATTAATTCTAATCTCTAATAGCTTAATTGGGATTGGATTATTTGAATATGGCTGTCTTGTGTACACTCTGCCCTCTGTCACCCATAGTAAAAGGAACTGACCCCCCCCATACATTATTATCATGTCAACTCTTGACCAAAAAAAAAAATTATCATGTCAAGAGGGCAGAATTGTAGTTCACGCAGACCATTGGAAACCACAGAACCTAATAGTAATAGGACATGCTAAAACATAAAAGCAGACCATATACACAATAATTGAGGTGACCACCCAATGGGCACTGCTTTAGCTTATAGTGCACTGAAAAGGTGAAAAATCCAAGTAGAATACTCTCTAAGAGAAATATTCGAAACAATGTGGAAGAGAATTCATTGCTTTTACCATTTTCTTGCAACCCTTTTACTAATAGTCTTAGTTCTTAAAGAATTCACTTCCAACTTTGAAGTTGCTGCTATCGTAGTGGAAGCTAGTGCTGAAAATTCACAATGCAGTACCGGTTCCATGGTAGATACAGCTGAAATTGGAGAGGAAGAACTGTTAATGGAGTCTGAGACGAGCCGGAGAGTTGTTATGGGGAAAAAATTCATTAGCCCGGGTGCTATCCTGCGGGATACGCCAGCTTGTGTGAAAGCTGCAAGAGGTGATCCTTACAGCAAAACTTGCTTGCCACCACCATCCAATCCCTACAACAGAGGATGCCCAAGTTACTATAGGTGTAGACATTAGTGATTATATGAGAAATGAGATATATATCTATATATGGGAAATTAAAGTAAATTAATTAATTTCTCTTTTTTTATATATCTTCCTCTTTGTTTAATAATTTGCTTCTTGTTATTTACTTTTAATTTGATGCTAGAGAATTTCCTACTGCTCATTTTGATTGTTCAATATGTTTTTAAATTATAAATTTAGAATGAAAAAGTGAATATAAAATTTTATATTTTAGTTTAAATTATTAATATTATTTATATGTGAAATGATAAAATTGAACAGTAAACTTTTTTTTCTGATTAAAAAATTTATTTTATTTATTTATTATGTGTAAAATATTTAAAATATATAATATATATTTGATGATGTGGTATAATTATTGGAATGTGGGTATAAGTACGATGGCTTTCACCTACTTTTCTTTTTTTTACAAAAAAAAAAAAAAAAAAAAGGGTTATCTTCGATAAGAAAAGGCAAGATTGATAATGATCAATCTGATAGGCATTTCACACAACATAATGATGATTGATGAACATTGTAAGCAATGTGCAAACGTTGAGGCTGGTGGGTTGGGCAAACAATATTTTCATTAGTCACTAGCGAATCCTAAACCTGCATTTTCTTCTTGCTTTTTTTAAAAAAAAACATTTTAATTAATAAGTAGATGAATTAATTTAAATATTGATAAATCATATTAAATTAGGCTGAAATTAATTTCATCAGTGTAAAATTTAAATTTTATAATTTAAAATATGTTAAGAAATAATTGATAGACTACTTTTTCATTAACTTCTATTTTTAATATTTAGTTGAATAAATAAGTCTTCCATTAGGAATTCTATCCTTCAAAAATGAAAATTAGTCATTCCATCATGCAGTGCTTTAGTAAAAAAAAAAAAAACTTTCTCAGTCATGGGTCTTCAGTGGTTTATTGGCATTAAATTACATTATAAATGTGCATAATCTCAAGATATAAGGGTTTAATTAGTGTTATTACTCCCCGTTCTATTTTAATTGTCTTTTAAGGTAGTGTCGCAAAAATTAAAAATCATATTTAATAAACATAATTATAGGTACAAATGATTATATTACCCACTTTTAAAAAGATTAAAAGTTAGTATTCAAGTAGAGCATACTTACTTTAAAACTAAGATATGGGTAAAGTTGAAAAGAAAATTTTAATTTTTATTGATAATCTAAAAATGTTATTTAAAGTGGAATAAATTATATTTTTTTAAGAGACAATTGAACTAAAATGAAATAAAGGGAGTACATGTAACTCATTATTTCTTATATTTATTAGATACATAAAAGTACATGGCATGGTAAAATTATTTATTTAATATATATTATATTTATTATTATATATTTTAATTAATTAAATTTTTTTTTATTATTTTATAATATCATATATTAATTTGTTATTTTTTATATTTAATATGTACAAGTATTTTTATATATATAGTTAATCTATTTCTAAACAATTTTGAGAAATTTTTTTATATTATGCTTAATTTATTTAAAAATAAGATTATTTTTCATGAAATCGGCATTTTATATTTTAAAATATGTTTAATACAAATAAACTATTAACGTATACATGATATTTTGTAAACAAATTTAAACACATAATAATATATAATTCTTAGTTTTTTGTGATTCTAATAATTAAAATATAAAATTCAAACAATTTAAAATATTTAAAAAATTCATAGCATCACAATGATAATATTTCTAAAAGGGTTAAGGTAAAAATTGGACTCTCACATGAAAGTTTATATTTGACCTTTTTTTTGTCCCATTTGGATTTTAATCTTCAAAAAATAAATTATATTGGACCTTTTTTCAAAGAACTATTGTCATTAAGTCCTAAAAATCAATGAAAAAATTTAACTTTAATGATAATTGATAAAAATTAGCTCAAATAACAATGCAAATTGATGAAATTACATTCAAAATAATTATTTATTAAGTTTTTAAATTTTTTGAAAATTTTTAAGTTTACAAAAATATATTTTTATATTTTTTAAAAATTTTAAAAAGTTAAAAATTATTTTTTTTAGATCTAAAATTTTTTAAAAATTTTAAAAGTTTTAGAATCAAGCAGTATACATTTAAGAAAAAGGAATTAAAAATGTTCTATAAACATAATAATTTTTTAAAATTTTTTATTTTATAGAAAATTTTAATTAAAATTATTGTGTATGAAAAAATTTTAATTATTTTTTATTAAATGTATATTGTTTGATGTAAAATTTTAAAAACTTTTAGATCTATAAAATTATTTTTAACATTTTAAAATTTTTAAAATATTAAAAAATAGCTTTTATAAACATAAGAATTTTAAAAAATTATAGAAAATTTAATTAAAATTTTTAAAAAATTATTGAGTGTATGAAAAAATTTTAATTCTTTTTTATTAAATGTATATAGCTTGATTGTAAAATTTTTAAATTTTAAAAACTTTTAGATCTATAAAAATTATTTGTAATATTTTTAAATTTTTAAAAAATATTAAAAAAAAGGTTTTTATAAATGTAAGAATTTAAAAAATTTAAAAATTTCATAAATGTATATTGTAAAAGTAATTTCATCAATTCTCATTGTTATTCAAACTATTTTTTATTAATTAATGTTAAAGTTAAACTTTTCTTTAATTTTAAGGACTTAATAACAACAATTCTTTTAAAGAAGGGTCTAATATAATCCTATATATATATATATATATATATATGTATATAAGGGTCCAATTTGTACATTATCTCTATTTCAAAAATAATAGATATAGATGCATGTAGTGCAAAATTAAAAAATAAATCAACTTAGTTAAAATAAAATTAAACTTCATAGATTATCATGTGTACAATAAACATCACATACACAAAACTATTTTAAATAAATGTTTAAATACACAAAAATACTAATTAACTGTATTTATCTTCTTTATAATTTTATTCATTCAAAATTAAAATATTTATAACATCATGTGGTCATCATGTACTAATTATAAAACAAAAATAGAAAAAATTCCATCATATACTAATTGAAATATTTATACTAATTATATAAAATAAATAAATGTAAAGATATTTCCATGTAGGATCCCTAATGAGAGCAAGTACCGAGTATATGTTCTATTACTTAAGTTTGACAATGTAAATAATGCACTCAGAATTAAAAAAAATTAGTACCTTGTATTTGAAAATATAATTTACAAAATTCTATAAATTATACAAAGAGATACGAGTTTGAAAGAGACGGTTACAAGGTTTGAATAGTTAAAAATCTACGGGAAGGTTTGCTGAGCGAGCTTTCCTAAATTCTAAGTTTTTGTATGAAAGAGTTTTCTATGGATTTGAAGACTAAACCTTCTTTGAAAGAGAAAATTGCCTTTTATAGAGGAGTCTCACTAGCAATTTTAGAATCTCCACTCTTTTTTAATTGACATTCTAGTTAGAAAGCTTCATGCTATCACATTGAATTGGTGTTGTAGCTTCACATGTGATATATGGTAAATAAAAAAATGCCATTGTTGTCGGTCGTTGTCTACTTAGCTGTATGTCGTAGAGGGTAGTTAACAATTAGTAACAATTATCGCATATCATATGTGTGGTGATTATGCTATTTTTAATTTCTTTTGTTATATTATTCCATTTATTAGCTGGCTCCTAGAATCTTCTGAGTTTGCAATGAATATATGGCAGCTCCTTGCATTGTAATTAGCATGCGAATATAATTCCAAAAGTTGTTATTCTCTCTCTCAATTTCTGTTTCTCTCATTTATCTCTGTTTTCTTCTTTGCCTGGTACCGTTTGATATCAGAGCAAACTATGAGACTTGTGGGTAATTACAAGAAGAAGCCAATTCACCTTCTGGTTGATTCGGGTAGCACCCATAATTTCTTGGATATGGCAGTGGTTAAGGGGCTTGGATGCCAATTAAAAATGATTGATCCTATCTATATCACAATTGATAATGGTTAAGAGATCATTTATAACCATCTTTGTGAGTTGTTTCATTGGGGGGCGCAAGGGTACCAATTTATGGCTGACTTCTTAGTTATGCCGTTAGGAGGGTGTGAAATGGTGTTTGGAACACAATGGTTGGTGACATTAGGAGATATAACCTGGAACTTTAAGATGTTAAACTTGTCTTTCAAGATTGGAGGTGAATCTTTCCAGTTACAGGGAATTTCCACAACTTCAGTGAAAATAATTTATTAAAACAACATGTTGAGGTTGATTCAGAATGGTTCATTGCTCATATAGCCCAAGTTAAAATGGTGGAGGTGTTGGCCGACAAAGGGGAGCTTTCAAGCACTGAGGTAATCAATATTAAGTTAAGCAAATTGTTGGATGAGTTTCATTTTTTATTTGATAAACCCATTAAATTACCCCCATAATGTGTTCATAATCATAGAATACCATTAATAGAAGGAACTAAACCTGTTAATGTGAGACCTTACAAACACTCCCAGCTTCAAAAGGACGTTATCGAGAAGATGGTACAAGAGTTGCTAGATAATGGTACCATTCAGCATAGTGTCAATCCATATTCTTCACTAGTGGTATTGGTTAAGAAAAAAGACAACAACTAGCATAAGTGTATAGACTACAGACAGTTGAATAGTAAAATGGTGAAGGATGGGTTCCTAATTCCTATCATAGAAGAACTACTTGATGAACTTTTTGAGGCAGCAATTTTTTCAAAAATTGATCTTACTACAGGGTATTATCATATCAAAATGTTTCCACTGGATATATATAAGAAAACTTTTTTAACACACCAGGGCCATTATGAATTTGTTGTTATGCCTTTTGGGCTGACAAATGCTCCTTCCACCTTTCAAAGCTTGATGAATAAGGTTTTCAAACCTTACTTGAGAAAATTTGTGCTTGTATTTTTCGATGATATATTGGTATACAATAGGGATGAGGAATCTCATTTACAGCATTTGAGAGTTATTTTTATGAAGCTATAAGAGCACTAACTATTCGCGAAGAAGAGCAAGTGTAAATTTGGGAGCTCCACTGTTGAATACTTGGGGCATATCATTGACAATAAGGGTGTTTCTACCGAACCTAACAAAATTGAAGTGGTCTCAAATTGGCCTATTCCAATAACCCTTAAGCAATTAAAAGGGTTCTTAGGCCTGGTTGGTTATTACATAAGGTTTATTAGGAATTATGGTATCCTAAGTAAGCCACTCACCAATTTCTTGAGGAAGGAAGGATTCATTTGGACTCTAGAGGCTCAATAAGCTTTTGAGACACTTAAGAGAGCACTTACAATCGCTCTTGTTCTAGCCTAGCCATCACTCAAAAAAAATTGTTATTGAAATCGACGCCTGTGATATAGGAATTGGGGCAGTGCTTATGCAAGATGGCCATCCTATAGCATATATCAGCAAGGCCTTGGCTCCAAGACACAAAGCTATGTCTGTGTATGAAAAGGAACTCTTAGCGATGGTCTACACAGTTAAGAAGGGGGATCATTATGTAGCATATAGAAAATTTTTTATTAAAACTGATCATAGAAGCCTTAAATTTTTATTAAAGCAGCGGAATACGACAAACCATCAACAAAAATGCATGGCAAAGCTATTCGGCTATGATTTTGAGATCTCTTATAAGAGAGGAAGGGAAAACGTTGTAGTAGATGCCCTCTCCAGCTGCTAGCATCTGAATTTACTGCTCTCGCGATTTCAACACCAATTTGTAGGCTACTACTCGAGATTAAGCAAAGTTGGATGAATGATGCTAATGTGCAAGCTATTATTAAGGCTTTGGAGGAAGGGAAATTAACTCACAGCCCCTATTCTTGGAATGGTGGATTATTGTGAAGGAAAGGGAGATTAGTGGTAGGGAATGATACTCAGCTAAAAAAAAAAGCTTTTTTAATTGATGCATGATTCAGCTATTAGAGGCCATTTAGGTGTGCAGGGTACCTTCAAGAGGCTTCAATTGATTTTCTACTAGAAAAGGATGGAAAAACATGTCAGAAACTACATCAAAAACTGTGCAACTTGTCAAACTTGCAAGCATGAAAACACTAGTTCATTGGGACTTCCACAGCCATTACCGATTCCGGAGAATATCTTGACTAACATAAGTGTGGATTTCATTGAAGATTTGCTAAAATCTCATGTTAAGGAAGTAATCATGGTGGTGGTTGATAGGTTGAGCAAGTATGCTCACTCCCTTGCTTTGAGTCACCCCTATTTAGCGGTAACAGTGGCTCGGCTCTTCTTGGATCATATATTCAAACTTCATGGGCTACCTTCTTCAATTGTAAGTGATAGAGATCCCATTTTTTAGCACCTTTTGGAGTGAATTGTTCAAGTTACAAGGATTAGAGTTGCTTAAACCCACTGCCTACCATCCTCAAGCTGATGGTCAAACAGAGGTGGTCAATAGATGCCTCAAAACATACCTCAAATGCATGACTGGTAAAAATCCTAAGCAATGGGTTAAATGGCTCTCACTTGTTGAATGGTTGTACAATACAAATTACCACTCCTCTACTCATGCCACCCCTTTTGAGATAGTGTATGGAGTTCCTCCACCAATACATATACCTTACTTTCTGAGAGATTCCTTTATTGCAGCTGTAGACCAATGCCTTCAAGATAGAGAATTTGCTTTGCAATTGATGAAGCATCACCTCAACAGAGCTCAGTGTTGGTGCAAAATCGCAAGCGCACAGTATCGCTAAGTAGTATAAAAAATATCGTTCCTATGAGGACTCGCTCTAATCACTTGTTAACCTAATTCTTTATTGTCTAAGGCTTTCAAATATGGAATTTTGAAAGAAAATTAAATAGCAAATAAATAAACCTATAGAATAAGAATAATTTTCAAATCCAAAGAACAAACAATCAATAATCAAAATTTGCTAGGAATTAAATCACCTCACAATCACTAAGCTACCCAAATTTATTACTCAATTACCTATGCATATCCCAAGTTTTTCTAAAGCATCAATCAATCTTTCTCAAGTATTAATTAATTTAAATTCACAATCATCAAACAAGGCAATAAAGACCTAATTCTCATAGCAATCCAAACACCTAGATATCAAAATCATGAATTATGAAGTACAACTCGATGGGAATTTAATCAACTCAATTTATCTCTAATTTTGAGTTAAGTTAAACTTATATTTATAAGTCTATTAGAATTATTATCTCTCAATGCATAATCCCAATTAAAATCATGTTATTAGTGGCCAAACAACAACAAGCATTAAGATTAATAAACACAATATGTAACAACTAATTAATTTATTTAATTGGAAGCTTAGATCATGTTTGGATCATTAATTCCTAACAAATAAATATTTAGCCTAACATATTATAAATATTCTCCAAGAAATCACAAGAAAAACCCATAATAAAAATACAAGAAAGAGAAGAAGAATGAAATAATTATAGTTAATCTTCAATCGTCAATCTTCAATTCTTGTTCCTTCAATCTTCTAGGGTTTCTTGTGCTTTTTCTCCTCAAATTTCCCCTTACCCTAGAGCTAAAATTCTATATTTATAGAGAAAAATACCCTAAATTCGTCCAAGGACCAAAACAATTTTTTTTCATCTTCAAAACCTCCTCCCATAAGGAAAATAACTCCATAAAACAACTCCTTAATTATTGGCTTGAATCCTGGACTCTTTAGGAAAGCAAAATTCCTACAAAAACATACAAAAAATGCATAAATTAACTAGAAAACTAAAAAGAAAATAAAACTAAGCTAATAAATTAAAATCCTAATGAAAAATTAATTATAAATAATAAAATATAAAGAAAT
>CATIWM010509058.1:0-35812 GCA_949671775.1 Mallotus repandus
ATGTTTAATTAAAATATGATGATTACCCATTATGTTTATTTACATAGTATTTGAAGTATGTTGTAGTATCTACCCAAAGGAGAACTACTTTATTGTTTTTCTAAATCTATATTAATTGTGAGCATTATGTTATATTTTGCAATTGTTGCAATTCATCCACATGCATCATCTGTTACTGTATTCAATGGTACAAACTTCTCTAAATGACACGAGCAAGTTGATTTTCACTTAAACTCTATGGATCTCAACTTAGCATTATTGGAAAATAAGTCTGGTGCTATTACTAATTCAAGTAGCGAGACTAAGAAGTTGCACATTAACGCATGGGAACGTAGTAATAGATTATGCCTAAAGTTATTACGAATGATAATTGCCAACAACATTAAGTCTACTATTCCATAAACAAAAAGTGCTAAAGAATTTCTAGCGTCCGTGGAAGAACGTTTTCATTCTGCTGACAAGTCTCTCATTGGTACATTAATGGCAAAGCTCATGACCATGAAGTATGATGGGTCAAAGGGCATGCAAGATCATATCATCGAAATGACTAATATTAAAGCAAGATTGAAGTCCTTAGAATTAGCAGTAGAGGATTCCTTTTCAGTGCAATTTATATTGAACTCACTTCCTCCTAAATATGGGCCTTTTCAAATTAACTATGACACTATAAAGGGTAAGTGGGATGTTAATGAATTGTCTGGTAGGCTTGTTCAGGAGGAAATAAGATTAAAGAATCAAGGGAATCATATTGTCAGGCTTATGGGTCAATGAGCTAGAAAAGAGAATGAAAGTGAAAGCTAATAAGTTTAAGAATACCAAAAGGCCTACTAATACTTCTCAGGCAGAAGAGAAGGAACGAAAGATTGATAGATGCCACTTTTTTAAGAAATAAGGACACTATCAAAAAGATTGCATAAAACGCAAGGTTTGGTTCGAAAAGAAATGTATCTTTCATTATGCTTCCCCAATTTTTGAATCAAACTTAACTGAAGTTCCTAGTAATACTTGGTGGCTTGATTCTGAGGCTACTACTCATGTGGCTAATATGATGTAGGGATTCATTACGATCCGAACCACAAACCCAACAAGTGATTTTCTATTTATGGGGAATCACATGAAGGCATCGATTGAAATCATTGGAACTTATTATTTAATCTTAGATAGTGGCTATCAATTAGACTTATCTAAGACCATTTATGTACCTTCAATTAGTGGAAACCTTATTTCAGTTTCTAGACTTAATGTTTATGGTTTTAATGGAAAATTTGGATTTAATAGTTTTAGTTTGTTTAAGAATTATGGATTTATTGGTTCTAGTTTTCTTGTTGATGGTTTATACAAACTAAAACTTGATAATATTTTTGTTGAATTCTTGCTTACTATGCATAGCATTATTGTACTTAAACGTAGCACGATGAATGAAAATTCTGCTTACTTGTGGCATAAATGTTTGGGTCATATATCCAAAGAAAGGTTACAGAGATTAGTAAATAATGAAATTCTTTCAAATCTAGATTTACTAATCTCAGGATTTGTGTGGATTGTATTAAGGGTAAGCAAACCAAACATTCCAAGAAAAGACCACAACAAGCACCCAACTTCTTGAAATTATACACACTAATATTTGTAGACCTTTTGACACTCCAGCTATTAATGGAGAAAGATATTTTATCACCTTTATTGATGATTTTTCACATTATAGTTATATCTATTTACTTCATGAAAAATCTTAATCAGTCTATGCTCTTGAGGCATACATAAAGGAGGTAGAGAGGCAATTTGATAAAAAGTTGAAAATTGTAAGATCTGATAGAGGTGGTGAATATTATGGAAAATATGATGAGTCTGGACAGTGTCCTGGTCCATTTGTGAAACTCTTAGAAAGTTTTGGCATATGTGCACAGTATAATATGCCAGGTACACCTCAACAAATTGGTGTAGTAGACAGGCATAATCGGACTTTGATGGATATGGTCAGGAGTATAATGAATAACTCCTCTTTTCTAAAATCATCATGGATGTATGCACTTAAAACGCAACATATTTATTAAATAGGGTTCCTAGTAAGGCAATTCAAAAGACTTCTTTTGAATTATGGACATGAAGGAAACCTAGTTTACGGCACCTGCATGTTTGGGGTTGCCCAGCGAAAGCAAGAATTTATAATCCACATAAAAGAAAGTTAGATTCTCAAACTGTCAGTGGTTACTTTATTGGTTACCCAGAGAAATCTAAAGGGTACATATTTTATCATCTAAAATATAGTCTGATGAAATTGGAAATGCAAAATTTTTTGAGAATGGTGATGTTATTGGGAGTGATGAACAACAAAATATGGAGATAAAGGAAATTAGTGTAAATGTTCCTTTACACATGAATGTTCCTTCATCCATTACTTTGCCAAATATTATTCCTAGTGTTGAAGGACATAATAATAACATTGAATAACATTTGGATGAAGAACTATCCCATCAAGTAACTAACTCACATATGACTGATGCAAGTGAACCACAAGAAATAGTAGTAAGAAGATCTCAAAGAGAAAGGAGATCAGCTATTTCGAATATTATGTGGTATATTTGCAAGAGTCAGATTTTGATATTAGAATTAATGAGGATCCGGTTTCATATTCACAAGCCATGAGTAAGCTAAATTTGAAAAATGGACTAATGCCATGAAAGATGAGTTTAAATCCATTAAGCAAAATAATATCTGGGATCTTGTTGAATTGCCAGAAAAATGCAAAAGAGTAGGGTGTAAATGGATCTTTAAATAAAGCGAGACTCAAAAGGCAGTATTAAAAGATATAAAGTCATATTTGTTGTTAAAGGTTATACTAAAAAATGTGGCATTGATTATAAAGAGACATTTTCTCCAGTCTCAAAGAAAGATTTATTAAGAGTAATTATCACATGGATGTGACTAGTTGCTCATCATGACTTAGAGTTACATCAAAAGGATGTGAAAATAGCCTTTCTGAATGAAGATTTAGCCAAAGAGCTTTACATGGATTAACTTGAAGGTTTTTCCACTGAAGGTGAAAGTCAATTGGTGTGTAAACTTAAAAAGTCAATATATGAACTTAAACAAGCTTCCCGACAATGGTATATTAAATTTAATACCATTATTACATCTTTTGGTTTTAAAAAAAATATCGTTGATCGATGTATATACCAAAAGATCAGTGGGAGTAAGTTTATATTTTTGGTTCTGAATGTTGATGATATCTTGCTTGCTGCTAATGATTTAGGCATAATGCATGAGACTAAAGAATTTCTTGCCAAGAACTTTGAAATGAAATGTATGGGAGGCATCCTATACTATTGGCATAGAAATTGACCATATATCATATGGAATGTTAGGATTGTCTCAGAAAACCTATATAAAAAAAGTTATTGAAAAGTTTTGCATGAATAAATGTTCATGTTGAGGTATCTTTAAGGAACAAATAATTATATGCTCACATATAAAAGATCTAATGAACTGGAGATGATTGGATATTCAGATTCAGATTTTGCTGGATGCCTTGATAGTAGAAAGTCCACATTTGGCTACATGTTTCTATCAACAGAAGCAGTGATATCGCGAAAAAATGTATGTAAATCAAACTATTATTATGTCATCCACTATGGAGGCAGAATTTGTTGCATGTTTTGAAGCCATAATTCATGCATTATGGATGCAGAACTTAATTTCAGGACTTAGGGTTATTGACACCATTACCAAGCCACTAAAAATTTATTGTGATAATTCCGTAGCAGTGTTCTTCTCTAAAAATGACAAATACTTTAAGGGTGCCAAACATATGAAATTAAAGTATTTTGTTGTTAAATAGGAGATTCAGAAATAAAGAGTGTCTATTTTGCACATTAGTACTGAACTTATGATTGCGGATCCTTTAACGAAAGGCCTACAACCAAACTTATTTAAGGAACATGTTCTAAGGATGGGCCTTGATTGTAATGATGATTAGGATGATTAATGATGTAATGACACTCTGAGCTCTATTACGTGTTTATGATATGCATTATGGATTTTATGTTTCTTATGTTTGTGTACACATGATTGATTTTAAGTTAAACAGGAAAGTCATTATTCGACATTGTCATGGACCATTATGAAATTATGTTTTAAATGTTTTCAATTATGGATATGATATGACAAATTGTAAGTATTGTAGTATATGGAAGGGAGTGTTCAATGAAACATGACATAATTGTCATAACTCACACTGAATAATTTTCATATTATATTATTATGATTAAATCATAAGAGATTAGTTATTATGAACAAAATAAGAGTTATATTAATTTTAATTGGACCAAGTGGGAGAATGTTAGAAAATAAGCTCATTAAGTGTGGCCCAATTAAAATTAATTAAAGTAAAATCCTAATTCTAATTAGATTATAATTGTGTGAATTAACCTCGTACGTTGATTTTAAGGTAACGTGATGGACGTATCAAATTAAATAATGATATCTATAAATATGTTTGTAAATTGGCCCTCTCTCTCCCCAACAAAAACACTACCTTAACTCCATCTAAAGGTGTGATTAAGAAATTAAGGGATAAGAGAGAGAAACTGATTTCTTGTCTATGGCTTCAAGTATGAATTATAACACAAATACAAGTAAGTTTTCTATTCTATTTATTTTATTGTATCATAAAAATATTTAATTTTAAAGATCCTTAGGGTTTATGTTTATGATGGCTTGTTATCAAGAAAATCTAACAAAGTCGTGTCTCGTGTCGGACACAATTTTCGACACTAACACATCACAAAAACTTACTCGACACGTTTTGGGGGCATTTTTGAAAATAAAAAAAGTGTCGAGGTCATTTTTTTAAAAAAATGAAAAAAAAACACATGTGTTCCTTTTAAACAATCGTATATTCTATCATTGGATGAACTGGAATTAGAGACAATATTTTTTAATGAAGATTTCAATGAGAACATTGAGAGTGAAAATACTAATTCAGTAGAAGATTCAATAAATTGAAATTGCTAATAAATATTATGAATGAAGTCTTGATATATTAATGTTACTTATGAGTATTATAATCTTATTGTTAATTTTAAATAAAATTATATGAAAATTTGTTTATTTGTAATTGAACAATTGTGTATAATTGAGGTTTTATTATTTTATTTATGTTATAATATAATATAATTACATGTTTTTTTTTGTTTTAGAATTATTTTTAGTGTTAAAAAATATTACTAACCATCAAAAGTATATTATTGATGAATTGAATCTAATTTATATAAATGAACTTTATAATTTTTCATATTTATAAATTAATCTCTATATTTTGTATATTTATAAATTAACTTTTATATTTTTAATATTTATAAATTGATTCCAGTGTTCGTATCATATATTTTTTTTAAAAGTTGTTTATTCATATCCGTATTTTCGTTTCTCGTATCTTCGTTCCTGTGTCTATGCTACCTAGCTGATAATTTTTGATATTTTATTGAAATTTATTTATTTTTTTAATTAATATTAGTTTCTGATTCATTTTTTTAGTTTTATATTTTTAATGCAATAAATTGTACATATAAATTTAATTAAGTCTCACTTTTATGTGTTTTATCTTATTTATTTCTCATTGGTTATTGCATTAACATGTGAACTATTTTTTTTTATTTTGATGCAGGTTATTTTATTTTTATTTACTTCTTATTCTTAGAGGAATAGTTCTAAACTTAGTATCAGAATCATGAGTAGAGCAATAGCACTTTAATTGCTAATTAGTTTTACTTAGTTCTCGTTTTTTATTTTGCTTCATTTTTTTTTTACAAAATTATTGTAATTATTTTTACTTCCTCCATTTATTTACATGTGTTTTTATTTCATAATTTTTTTTATTTTTGTTATCTATTGAATTAATTGATGGTTGTAATGCGATGAAAGTAGTGAATTTGACTTAAAAAAATTGAATTGACAAACTTGAACTTGATTGTAAAATTAAAAAATATTTGAAGACAATTTTTGCATGCATTAAAGAAATAATTAAAAATAATAAAATATAAAATATAAATAGAGGTCAATCATAAGGTCGGGTGAACATTCAAAAAGTCCATCATACTTAGTTTTTAAGGATGGTTGTTGAGTCCCTCCATGAGATTTAGTTGGTGTAAAGTGTATCTCGAATTTCACACGAGTGATGACTCCACATTTATGTTGTATTTTCGAGCCCATATTGTATTTTCAAACCCATACAGTACTGTGGTGGCAAAATATATGGGTGCGGTTCAACGCATATACATGTCATTTTAATTTAGTGAAAATTGACCCCTTTATGTTGTATAGAAGTAGAAATCTAAATTTGTAATATAATATAAGGGAAATATTTATGGTGGAATAAAAAAAATGTTATAAGTGAAATAGAAGATAAATTTATTGAAAATAAAAAATTGTATGAATTTTTTTAAAAAAATATTATGAATTTTAATAATTTAATACATTATGTATTTATAAAAGAATGCCAAATTATGGAGACTTATCAAAATTTTATAATTTTAGATTTTTTTTTAAAAGAAAAATTGTAAATTTTAATAGTTCAATACATAAGTGTTTATGAAAGGATGTTGAATTATAAGGAGCAATATGAAGTTGAAATTGATTTTTTTTTCAATTTTTATATCCTTATTTTTTCTCATGTTTACATATTTTGTTTCATTGTAAGAACTATCCATCCATTTATGCAATGCATATAAATAATTTAAAATAGTCTATATGTAAATTATTTTAAAAATAATTTTTTTAATACTTGATAATTGATTCGATGAAATATTAGCTTATTTGTTTAAAAATTTATGAACTTTGCACTTGTTTTTAAATGCGGCACATTATCTTAGTTTTGTACACATCCAATTATGAATTAGGATTTTATTTTTTAAAATTGAGCACATGACCAAATTAATTTTTTGCGAATTTAGCACTACTTCCAATAATAATAAAAAATTAATAAAAATCATTGATTCAATAAATCGATTTTATTTTTTAAAAACAGTTATTTTAAAATAGAATAATGAATTTTTGACAATTTTTAATAAATTAATTAATTAACTCATATTTTATTTGTTCATTAATACTTCCTCTATTACTAAATAATTAATGTTTTAAAAGTTTAATTTTATTTCTAAATAATTGACATTTTAAATTATTAATACATTTTAATTATTATTTTTATTTTATTCTTATTTAATATAGAAAAATTAATCAAATAAATTCTTTTTAGAACTCTATATAAAACTACTAATTGGTTAAAAATTATTATAAGGATAGTATAATATTTTATATATGTATTAAATATATTTTTTAATTTATATAAATTTTTTTTAAATTACAATCATTTAATAACAAAATAAGTATTAACTAATGTTTTTCGCTTGTGTCGCCAAGCGGAAATGTCAACCACAGATATTCCTCACGGAAATGAACGGTGTAATCTGATCCCCCCTTGCCTAGCCTGCCCTACTTAATGCAATTAACCACTAATCACGACATGTCAAATTAAATGGCAACATCTGATCAAGTTACTAGTAATATATTCCTCCCGTATACAAGTGAAAGTAAAAATAAATTAGGTTTAATACTAATATGAACTTAATATTGCCGGCCAATGACTCTAGATTAAATGATTTAGGGTGAGATATCCATAATCTCAAGTCATGAATTTAAATTTTAGGATGTCTATAATTAAAGTTTTTGGTCCTTAATACACCACTAAATAAAATAACTCAGACTCTATAATAATTATAATAATATTAATAATCGATAATATAATATAATATATATATATATAAGGTGATGAATATTATAAAGTGAAGTTATTAATTTGATCATTTATCTTTCTTAACTTCTCAATTGTTAAAAAAAATACTTTAAAATAATATTTTATAAATATTTTTTATTTAATTTGTGTTTTAATAATTTTATTTGAACTTAAACAACCATTTAAATATATCAAATAGTACAAAAGTTTCCATAAATTGTTTTTTTTTACAAATTCAAGTGTTTAGTGGTCATTTCCTAAATTGTAGAGATAAATTAATAAAAAATATTAAATACATAAGTGCTTGATGTATTAGCAGACAATGAAGTCTAGACTCGTGGGTTTAATGTTGATATTCAATCTGTGACAACGTTCATCTTTAAAAAAAAAAAATCTAACACAAATAACTAACAGTTATGACCTATAAGATATTAACAAACGACAATGTCTAAAATAAATGTATTAAGGAAAAATATATAAATATTCTAATATTAAATAATCTGACTAAAGAAATTTTATACATTTTTTCTTAAAAAAATATAAATATTAAAAATTATTTTTATCAATTCGTATACGAAATAATATAAGTGAAGTGTATAATAAATTATTAGACTGTCAAATTCTGAATCTAAAAAATACTGTATACTAATTATTTGGTTAGTACAAAAAAAATTAATAGTCATCTTACGAAAACAAAATCAGAAAATAGCAAAAGGAATCGAGAAAAATGGCATTTTCATGGATAATTGGATATGATTGGATCAAGCACAGAAGCATTGCGGGCTGAAGGAAGCAGTCGATCCTGTCAAATTTGAGGGGCTGTAGAAGTCAAAAACTTTTAATTAATTATTGACTTCAAAGCACTGGTTTCGAGAATTATAGTTTTATCTAAGGGAAAAAGTCAAAAAAAATCCCTTATAATTTTGCCTTAATCTCATTTGATCCCGTAATATTTTTCAAGATTCAAATACACCAATATCGTTACTAAATTGACACACAAACACCCTTCCAACTTACTCCTAACCTACAAATTAGAGCGCAGAGCAGCAAATCCATTGAAACTACTTTCGTAACTCTTGACCAACAAATTTTCAACAGAACTGGAAATAAGGGAAGTAATGAGCACATAGGAGATCATATAAAGACTTCTAAAATTAAAATCAGACTAATATAATAATATAACACCTGCTGCTTCCAATAACTTCCTTGAGAAAATTAATGTGGTGTATTGGTGACTATAAATTCCCTTAAGGAAGTGACCCCATGTACACAATGTGAAGCTGCAAAAGTTTCCATGTAAATAAAATTCAAAACCAACTGAAGAATTGCATTTGTGTGGTGTTTATTGACCATTAGATATCAAAGAAAAAAACTGATTGCAAATTAAATTAAAAATGACCAATTACTTGCCTTTCTATCTTCATCTGCAGAGACATGTAATATGTTAATCAACCATCATGGTTTGAGCTCGCGTTATTTTCGGCAGTCCTCCTCCGCCTCCATTTTTGGTCCCACTAGAACTAGCCATTGTGGTCGCCAATCAATAGCAGCAGCCAAAACAACAGCAGTAAGGGTTCGCTTGATTGCAATTTCAATTTTGATTTTGATTTCAATGAATGCGCTAATTAATAGTAGTAGCCAAAACCAGAATCCAATGAATGTGCAGGAGCATTTGCGGCAGTGGCAATATTAGGAAAGATAGACCAAATTGTGATGCAGGGTTCATGAGACGGAGATAGCGGAAGTTGATGGAGGAGATCACAGCGGCAATGCGGTCTGGTGGTGGTGATGGTGTTGCTGGTGAGAATGGTGAAGTGTAGGTTACGCCGATAGTTGTGGTAGAGTGAGAATGTGGATGTACGGTGGTCAAAGGGAGGAGAATGAGGTGGAGGTTTATTTTTCGGCAAATTTCCGGTGATAAAGAGAGAATTTGAGAGAATTATGGAGAAAGAATTGGTAGGGTCCCAATTTCTTTTATAAGAAATTTTTTAATTTTTTTCTTTCTTTTATTTATGAGTCCCACTTAATTTTTTTCATTTATTTAATTTACATGTACATGTATGTTGCTAGGTCTCACGTGCCACATAAATATATTTAATAGAGCTGTTAACAGTGCTAGTTGGAGAGGTATTTCTATGTTAATTTAATAATGATATGAGTTTATTTGAATCTTAAAAAATATTATTGGGTTAAGTGAGATTAGGACAAAATCATAAAAAAATTTTGTACCTTTTCCCTTTATCTAATCACTAATATTATAAATTTATTTGATTCTAATTAATTTGATTTCACTTAAAAAAATTATTCTAAAAATGATAAAATTTTTATAATAATTAAATTTACCAGAGCTCCAATTTAAGACGTCATTTCAATAATAACTCTTATTAACTAATTAATTGTAACAGTTATTTAGTAAAAACTATAATTTTTACTTCTATTTTGTTGGTTTTTTTGTTAGGCTTTTATCATTTTAAATAATTTTTTATATTTAAAATAAATATTATCATGAATAAAATGATTAAAAAATCTGTCTATATATAATGTATATTCTATAAGTAATTTATTAAATTATGAATTTTGAAAAAAATTACAACATTTATTTATAAATATATGTGTCATTCATTTGTAATCTATTTACTATATTATATATATATATTTTTGCTAAAAAAAAAAAAAAACCCACATCTCTCCATCTCACCACTGATTTCTTTTATTTTTTCCTTTAAAAAATCTTAATTTTTGTCTTTTTTCTAGTTTCATATGTGGTCTTGGATCCTACATCGCTAACTTAAAACATGTGTATAATATATATATATCATTCTGCATTTAATAAAATTGTCAATGTTACTATATTATATGTGTATATTTTAGATTATTAAATTTTCAAAAAAAATTAAACATAAGTTGGATTTAGAGTTTTATTTCGTAAATAAATTTATTTTTCTATTATTTCATAAAAAAATAAATTTATTTTATTGAAAAATTAAATGGTGTCGGTCTTATTTATAAAATTAAATTAAACTTTGTTCAAAAGGGACAAAAAGTACACAACCAAGAAAATATAGCAAAAAAAAAAGAAATATTTTATTCATATCAAACTATAGATGTATTTTCTTAATTTGATATATATTTAAAAATATAATTAAATATAATTCTTTTTACACGTTGATAGATAAATTCACTATATTTTTAAATGAGAAAATTATAATAAAAATGGATAATAAATAAAAGTTATTAAAAAATTAAAACAATAATAAAAAAAAGAATTGAGAAATCGATATCGTTACGTCGGCTCGCGGCGAATCGTCCGGCTAAGAGTTGACAGGAGGAAAAAAAAAAAAAAACACATTTTTCAAAATTAAAATAATTAGTGAAAAGATTAGACACAGGAAACGAAACAAAAGCCTCACGTTTTGGGCAACTGTACTTCACGAAACTATAATATCAAAACTACTATTTTTTCAATTATGGCGCTTCTTCTCCTTCTCCTACCCTTTTCCCTCTCGTGCGATCTCGATTTCATCGAAACTCTCCTGTAGCCTCTTCTCCGCTTCGTTTTCAGCACCTTCGCGATTTTTCGGCTGACGAAAAACCCTAACTCCGACGACCGATTTGGCTGCATATCTCTCACAACCACACAGAATTATCTTCTGGCCATGCCACTCTGGTTCTCTGCAATTTCCCTCTCGAGAGAGGATTCATTAACATCATTATTGTTGTTGTTGTTATTATCGTTGTGTTTCGATCAATTCTCTGCTTTTGTTCAATTCTTTCATAATGTCTACCGATTCTCATGCTCCTAATCCTCGTGGCCTTCTCTGCAATGCTGGCGCTGGCGCCGCTGCCGGTATGGTTTTTTTTTTGTTTGTTTGAGAAAAGTAGACGGTATTAGAGATTTTTATTAATCTGCTAGTCAAATTGTCCTTTTATTGTTGATTTTTTTTTTTTTGGAGTTTGTCAAACTTTTGATTTTGATCGTTGTTGTATTTCTGGTGCAGGAGTTATTGCTGCTACGTTTGTGTGTCCTTTAGATGTTATCAAGACTAGGTTTCAGGTTCACGGGCTGCCAAAGCTCAATAATGGAAGTGTTAGAGGTATGTTCATCCCATTGTTGACTTACAGTTGTGTTTGATCAGATATCAAATTGAAATTTTGGTTTAATGGTTTCTAGCTAGGTCTATATGCTTCTACTTATGAACTATTTTAAGGATTGGTGCATAAAATTTAATGGATTACTGCTCTTCACTTGCCAGGAAGTCTTATAGTTGGTAGTTTGCAACAAATATTCCAGAGGGAAGGGCTACGTGGTATGTATCGTGGCCTTGGTCCTACTGTGTTGGCGTTGCTTCCTAATTGGGCTGTAAGTCATGTTACTTTCTGAATTTAATTTCTTTTTGAGCTTCTTGCAACATTGATTTCTGGAGAGAAGCATTGAAAACCTAAACATGGTGGTTTGCGGTTTTTATTGGTGATGCTTTTGTTATTCATTAGTTTTCGTGTGTGTGTGTACATATATATATATATATATATATATATATATATATCAAGGGAACAAAAGGGAGAACATTTTTTATTTCTTGCTACTTTACTGTGAGCATACAAGTTTTCTGCAAGTATTTGCAGTTAAAGTCACTGTGACAAGTATTTTTTACTCTTGCATAAATCATTGCCACTTATTGTTAAATATACTGGTGCTTTGTAACGTATTGGATATGTTGTCATTGAATGAGTTAGACCTCTCCCATTTGCAGCACTCATGAAAATAACTTCAAATATAATTTACTTATTCTGAAGCAAAGCTGTTTTAGGAATTGTTAAGCAAGTTCAGAGCCCAAGATTGTAAACAATTTGGAAGTTAGTAGCAGCCTCTAAGGTTATTTTACTTTTGGGCGAGGAAAATTTTTTCAGATAACTTGATATAATAGGGTATTGCCTGATTAATGGAGGTCTTTATTGCAGGTCTAGGGGACTTGGTAAATCACTTGTTTCTTCATCATCAGGGGTTAAAACTTGGAAGTTTTATGATTACATGTTTAATGTTTGCTTCCTCTGGAATGAGTTTTTTCTATGAAAGAAGATAAAAATAAAACTAGGTGTTCGTGGGGCTTTTGTGTGGTCCTAGGACACTTTTGGACATATGTTAAAAATTGTGGTTGCTCTTCAGATGAGGATAACTAGGAGCTTTCATGTAGATCATTTTGTTCTTCTGAAATTTATGCCTCATTACTTTTGATATTTGATTTTTGGTCAGGACTTAGATGCATTATAGTCACTGGAGGATAAATTTAGGTTATTAGTGATTTTGATTTGTTTGATTGATAGGATGCGGTAAGGCCACATTGGTGAAATTTTGGGCAGCACATTCTTTGGATATTGATATTTTATAGGCTGTGTCTTCTGTTATGTTCAATAGCATCATGGGGCATCATTAACTAGATAACCTACTTTGGGTTTCTCATGGAATTCTATTGCAGAGTGTGTGTAAATTTGAAAATTTCAAAGACGTGGTGGATGCAGTGTTTTCTGTTTCTATTTGCTTGTTTTTGCTCATTTTTTCTAGTGTCTTTATAGAGCTTGTAATTATTCCATTAGGTATCTCTCAGATGACTCAATTTTGTAATTTCTGCAGGTTTATTTTACAATGTACGACCAGTTCAAAAGCTTTCTTTCTTCTAATGGTTAGTGTTAACTTGTTGCTTTCATTAGGTATAATATGAAGTACAGTGTGTAGTTTTATTGTTTATCTGGTGCATAAATTTCAGGGGCAGTCACCTTGGTCCTTGCTGTATCTTGTTCTTAAGTTACAATTTGCTTTTAATTGTTAGTTTTTCTTCATGCCAAGTCTTAATGTTTCGTAAATCTGGTGCTTGTATAGATGAGAACCAACTTTCAGTAGGTGCTAACATGCTTGCTGCTTCTGGTGCCGGGGCTGCAACGACTATTTTTACTAATCCTCTCTGGGTTGTGAAGACAAGACTTCAAGTATGTCCTGCAGACTCTTTTTCTCTATTACTGGAAAAGAACATTTCCATTGGTATGCAGTTTGCCGATAGTTGTATTTATAGAAACTCCTAGGAACCAATAGCTATAGCAATGCGTACATTTGTTGCCTCTTGACTTTTCTTTTGATGGTGACCATAGCATGCAACAATGTGAGATTTGAGTGTATGGACTCATGTACTGGAGAGATGGGAGGCTTGAAGTTTTCTCTTGTTGTTCTTATTGCTTTAAATTGCCAGTTTTATTTTGTGCTTTGTGCAAGATGACCAAATACAATCTTGCTTCCATGCAATTGTCATTATTTGCTGAAGGAAGTAGGTGAATAAATAGAAAACCAATGGGAGAGAGTCATTTTAACTTGCTGCTTGCAATAGTGATGAGTGAATGCATGTTTAAAGTTTGAGAAGCACTGAGAATTCACTCCTTTTTTCTCCTTTTTTTGTTTTTGGCTTTTAGACTCAAGGAATGAGATCAGGTGTGGTACCATATGGGGGTACACTTTCTGCACTGAGGAGAATAGCTCAGGAAGAAGGTATTCGTGGATTATACAGGTGCATATAGTCAGTTTCATTTATCTGTGTTCTAGCAAAGATGAAACGTAATAATGTCAATAAGCTTGTTGTGTTGAACAGTGGTCTTGTTCCTGCATTAGCTGGCATCAGCCATGTTGCCATTCAATTTCCAACTTACGAGAAGATAAAGTTTTATTTGGCCAATCAAGGTAATTACTTCACTTTTTGAGTTTTCTAGATTATGTCATTTGTCAAATTTAACATTTAACAAAAGAGGTTGTTCCAGATAGTACTGCAGTGGATAAATTAAGTGCACGTGATGTTGCAGTGGCCTCATCTGTCTCAAAAATATTTGCTTCCACATTGACATATCCTCATGAGGTATGTTGGAGAATTTTTTTTTTCTATTTGTTGTGCTAAAAATAAATAAATTCATATTAGCAGGAAGAAAGATTAGAAATATCATAGTTACCTACTGTCTAATTTACTATCTCCTCCCAACCCTGGGTTGAGGGTTTTTATCAGTATAAAAGTGAAAAGTAGTAGGAAATTGGAGAAGCAGCTTCCGTGTATGCAGATTACGG
Organism: Mallotus repandus; assembly: GCA_949671775.1. Lineage (NCBI taxonomy): Eukaryota > Viridiplantae > Streptophyta > Magnoliopsida > Malpighiales > Euphorbiaceae > Mallotus > Mallotus repandus. The sequence continues at coordinate 14,883 of CATIWM010509058.1, forward strand.
TAATTTTTTAAGTGGAAGAAAGAATATGTTGAAATGTTTTTTGCTTGTAACTTGAAATGTTATATTTACTGTATACATTGATTATCTACAAGTAATTTTTGCTGTAAATATGTTTTTTTCTGGGACTTTTGGTTTCTTATCTAAAGAGCTGCCTTTTTAAGGTTTAGTTTGTTTGGCAGCTAATGGCTACTGTTTGGCACCTGTCTGCCAAACAAGGCTTCTACTTTTCTGTACTTTACATTGAATGGCATGGCGACAAGTTCTCTTCTCTGTAGTTGAGTCAGATAATTACGAAAATTAGTTCTGATATGACTTTTGCAGGTAGTCCGCTCTAGGCTTCAAGAGCAAGGCCACCATTCTGAAAAACGTTACTCTGGGGTGATTGATTGCATTAAGAAATTATTTCAGCAAGACGGTATTCGTGGTTTTTACCGTGGGTGTGCTACCAACCTTCTTAGGACAACTCCGGCTGCTGTCATTACATTCACTAGCTTTGAAATGATACACCGTTTTCTTGTTACACACTATTCTCCTGATTCACATCCTCATACATTGTGAAGGTGAATGCCTTTTAAAGAATGTGTGCTTGGATAGACGAACTTGCATCACTGCAGACCACAAACCTAAAGCAGCATAAGAGCTTTGCTTTACTTCGTGGGGATATACATTTTTCAGATTTCTTCTGTATTGTATTTTTTTGTAAAATTGACAGTTACGAAAGTCTGCATCCCCAAATGGAATTTCTGTATCTGAAAGTTAGGGGAAGAAAATTTATGTTATACTGATAGTGATGATGGCGAAAAAAGGGGTACACTGTAGAGTTGAAAGGTTCAAATATTTTTTTGTCCCTAGGATACCACTTTTGAATAATTTGACTTTCGATTTTTTTTCCTACCAATGTTGTCACCTCATGTAGACTCTATATTTGGAACATATTTTCCCACAACGATTGCTTGATGACGAGGCGGTTATAATGGATCATTATTTTGTTTGTGAGGAATGCTTGGACGCGGGCACCTGGCCAATAGATTTGAGAAAGTGTCGATTATTTCATTCCGAAGCCAGGCGGTTTAAAACGTGAAACTAATGGTGAGGTTGGGTTGTGATTTGCGGAGGTGCGGCCGGCCTTGGTGATTGTCAGGCCACTTAACGTGGAGATTGGCCCATTGGCATCAGACCTTGGTGATGGTCAGGCCACTTAACTTGGATATTGGCATCAGCCCCAAGGTCGCTAAAAAATATGCAATTTGCGTTGTTTAATTTAATAGGGTATTGGTAGGCACTGAGAGAACTGCATGATCCAAAATTCTTCTTCAGCTATCACTCAAGTAAGTTGATCTGTCCGAGTCAAGGGACCCTGGTTATTTTTCCACCAAGGCAAAGGCAAAAAATACAACCTAGAGATGCATCTTGGTTGGATAACCCAACGGTAGTCTAATCACTTACATAGTTTCTGATCCTAAAAAGATATGCGATGAGGAGGTTTATATTAATTGGGGTTAAGACTGTAAAATTGAACTCTTAATAGTATCTAAATTACTGCTCCTTAAAGAAGAACATCTCCAGTCAGCAGCTTTTAGGGCTAAAACAACGAACCTGATTTGAAAAATCGCCTTGTCTTTCGAATCCCAAATACCAGTTAAAAAGTCTACCAATAAAGAAGACGGTGCCCATAAATTGACAACTCATTAAACAAAAAAGAGGGATCCTATGACCTTCATCTCCTCATTTTTTGAAGATTAAGACAACTTATAGGTCCAGTTAGGAAATTAATTGAACCCTTTTATTTGTTTATTTATTTATTTTCTTTAATACAATTCTCCTGCCCTCCCATCCCTAATTAGTTTGGACAACTGGATTTAACATATTGATACATGCAACCCTATGTTGTTACAAAATCACCTTTTGGCACATGGTGCTCAGTTCAAAAGAACAACTCCAAATTACAAGTAAAGTTGTAACCTGCAAGAAAGCATAAATTCCAGCTTCGCTCCTTCCCTTGATATATAATTTTATTTTTCTCTGTGGTGCTGCTGATATATTACAAACAAAATATTGCAACAAGTACTGTATAATTAGATGGCATGAGAGGCAGAGGAATTTTAAGTAGCAAAAAAGTACTTCCCTTTCATCACCCATTATAGTTTTGGTCGGTTTCAAAAGAATTGAGCTATCAAAAGATTTAGGAGTGCAATGCTTTTCATCATTCATTGGAAATGTTGTTGCCCCACACCATTTTTATAAAAAATGACAAGGAAAAAAAGAAAGACTGAAAATTCTATGATGCTTATTCCCTCTTCATTTCTTTATGTTCTATACATGCTTTTTAATGTTCTTGATTAAGATTAAACCAAATACCATAACAAGAAGCACTTGGTTGCTAACTCATTTAACTTATCGGTCTCTCAACAACCTGTCCTTTCTTCAATATAAAGGCTTTTACTTTTTTTTTTTTTTTTTTTTACATATGCAGTTTTGTTATACATAAAAGTCTCTCTGTATATAAATATTGTGTTGAGAATTTGCTGGTGTTTTGCTTTCCAGTTGGACAGAGATAAATATTTTCCTAATCCAAGTCCTTTTTTTTTTTTTTTTGATATTGTGGCCAGCCAAGAAGAATAATAATTGCAATGATGGTGTGTGCTTGCTTTCTTTCTTCCTTTAGAGCTTTTGCCAATAACACGGGGCACTGTTTTTATTCTTTTTACCAAGTGGCCTTCCTGTATTGTGTATGGAAAAGCCTAAAGTTTACCCTTCAAAAGTCACTGTTATCATTGATATAGAAGTGGAACATTTCTTTTATACATCCTTTGTAGACATTGGTAGAGCTTGAAAGGTCACCATCGTTGATGCACAAAGTAACAAATATTATCTCAATCTCATGAATCATATTGAAATTTCAATATAAAAGCACCTCAACATTTTTGGATTATTAGTCCATTGATTTGTAAAGCATTTTTTTTTTCATATGTAATCCAAATTAGTGTGTTACTTTTAAATGTTTTAATCATTGAACCTTCGTTACACATTAAATTTGACGATTAATATAGTTACCAAATTCATGCTAATTAACTATACTAGTATCAAAGTGAAAGAGTATTCGTGTACTACAGAATTTGAATTCTGCTGTCATTGATTTGTGAAATTAATTCATTTAATTAAAAAAAAAAAGAAAACTATTTTTTTGATGTTTACTCCATGATACTTAGATTTTCAGAAATCTCTATTAAGAATATATATATTAATTTTTTTTATTAATTGACACTAACTGAAATCTAAATTCAGAATTTATTGCTCCAAGCCTGAAGTCAAATTCAGTAGCAATTAAGCATACTATTAGCTAGCTAGATCAATATCATTAGCAAAAGGTTTTGCTTCTTGAACTTCCTTGATTAAAAAATGACATTAAATTGTTGGTAGTTAGAAATCCATTGCAGTTCCTGGTACATTGCTTGAACATTGCTCCCATAGGGAAATCTTTATGCTTTAGTTAGTTACAAAACATATGGTGTCCGGTATCCAAACATATACATACACATTAATTCAACTCAACTAACCTAGGATCCTCTTATCCTCAACTACTACAACAAATCTTTAATCTGTTCTTGAAGTAAAGCAACAAAAGTAAAATAAAAACCAAAATTAAGATAAGGAAATTTGTTGGAGTTACTTAGATGATGAGTTGCTGTGAATAAGCGTGTGTGCTACTGTTGCATGATGTGGCTTGCCATCTTCACAGCATGAGTCTGTTCATTTCTGCAACAGAAAGTGATGTGCATTCAGCTGCATTTTTTGTAGTTCATAATTTATAATCATTTTGAAAACCAGAGAGTCAAAATTAATTGTGGGTTCACCAAACACATGTGAAAACAATTACCTCTTTTTTGATATATCCTGGCAGTTGAAATTGTGGATATAATTGATTGATTGCTGGCGAAGGAGATAAATTTAAAAAAAAAAAAAATGACTTTTAATACCAGTAGTTCAGACTGAAAAGAAAAAAAATCATTATCCTAATATTGATCAATATTAGCAATTATATGGTTTAACAGCTAATTGTGTTTTGTGTGCAATGTTTAGGAATGATTAGTATAAAGTGCAAAATTTAATGGAATCACATTAAATTAGGGCTTTGGGACTAGCAGAATTGTGCTTCTGCCAAAAGGGGATTTGAGATTCCTTGGTGTACCCACAAAAGCATTTTTTTCCCCACAAATTGCTCTTGGATCATCATCTCTTTCCATTTTGCATCACCAAACTTGAAGACCAATTTGGATGTACATGTTTAGATCAACTTAATTAGAATAGACTATTTAATTTCTAGTATATTTATTAAGCAACTAATGGTATATCTGCAATTTAATTTCACCACAGAGTAACTCTATGTTATAATTATAAAAATGGTAGGAGTATTAGAGCAAAATAATTTAGAAGTAAATAAAAACAAAAATAAAAAAAAATGAGCAAAACATTAATATTTTTTTTAATAGAAAGTCGTATGACTTAAATTTTGATGCACTGCACAGTAGAGGATAATTCTTTTCTTTAAATTGATAAAGACATAATCAAATAATTCATCTCAGGTATCCTTATAAATGAGTTATTGCTTGCAAAATATTAATATATTTATACAACCAATAAAAGTCTGAGTTTGGTTTAATAACTCTTGCTTCCATCTTATAGTTCTTTTGCATCATTAGATACACATACCATACAAATACAATACAATCACATAGGAATTATACTTTTTCACATGCGTCTCCCTTAACAAAGAAGAAAAAAAGAGAATGTTCAATGTCCGACCCCATCAAACACAACCTCTCATTGTTTTCCCCAATACCATCAAGTAGTTAGGAAAAAAATTATGCTTTATCAAATAAAACACAATTTACTAATTAAACAAGGTAGAAATGGAATCCATCCCTTGATATTTCAGTAAATAATAAAGTGAAAAAGCTATTTTAACTATATAAATACATTTGTTTGTTGGATTGAATTAAATGAGTGGGTCGAGAATTGTCTCATTTTCTCTCACATAGTCTAACATACTTGCATACTTATAATTTAACATAATCTATCATATTAATTTCAGTTTGACTATGTACCAAAAAAAAGAATCTCTTTAACTTAACCTAATTTAATTGTGAAATCATTTATAATTGCAACTGTTGATATAGTCAATAAGGTTAATACTTTGAGAAAATAATTTCAAATTATTACATGTTGAGCTTTTTTGTTTTGTCAAAAACAATATTTATGAGAAACTGTCATTTCAGCTATATTACACCAAATTAGTTCAATCTTACAACTTTAAATATATAAACAAACTTCAAACTTACAACTTTAGATATATAAACAAACTTCAAACTTACAAATACGAATTAAAATATCCACTTAATATAGGTAGGTTTTTGAACTCAGGAACTTTACTCTCTGCTATGTCAATTGAGCCCGACGAGGCACTTTTTTTTATCGTTTAAAATAATTATAACATTAGATATTATACAATAGTTTTAAACTTTAACGAGTTAAAATGTTAAGTCAATGAAATTTAGTATTTAAGTAATATATTAAAAATTAAACCTAAAAACATATAAATAAATCTGAGATAACTTATTTTACTGATTTATTCTTCTAATTTATTAAAGACCACAATCATTATAAAATTCGTTCGACTCATAACTTAAAATGATATAGGACCGGAGTATAAAACCAGAGCACGAATCAACCCGCCTACGCTGCCGCTTAATTTTTATTCAGCACCAATAGCAGAGCGCCATTTAGGGAGTGAAAATTTTTCTTAAGATCCACGTCGCATTTTCCAATTGGATCATAGTATAGTTTAGCGAAAACGCTGTCAGAAGATCAACCATTGCCGAAAATGAAATTAATAATAATAATAATAATTAAAAAAAAGGCCAGCCGATGTGCTCGTGAAGTGGGTCCATTAAGCCCGCGCCACATGGGCCTCCACAAGAATCCGAAGCTACTCGGTTTGGTTCCGAACCAAGATTTTGAATTTTTTGAACGTTGAAGCCACCCAACCCAACAACATGGTCATGCATATAATACAAGACAGGAGGAGGGTCTTTGTTCAATTCGAAAGAGTGAAATTTTTTAAGCTTCTTCCTTTTGATTCATTTTTCATCTCACATCCTTGTCTGCCTTCTTTCTATTTTTCTTTTAACCATGGCAAATTAAAAATGGTTCCCTTCACCCTCTCTTATTAAATTGACCATATAATTAAGTTTCCTCTATTTTGCAGCTTTCGTTATCAAATTTTATATGATAATTTTGTTTTTTTTTGGGGTGTTTCTCTCTTTTGATCTATTGCATTTAATGTTTCTGTTAGTTGTAGTTTATATGAATTTGTTATTAACCATATAATATCAATTCCAACCGTCTCTTTCATATGGGATGATAATGTTGTAAGTTCTAATAAACCATTTCAACAAATAATCCATAATGTATCCAAAGTGTTCCTTAAGATTGGGAGACCACATTCTCATTAAAATCATTTTGCAAATTGCTTTACTGTATAGTCAAATAATCCCAATTTAGGTTTAATAAACACAACTCAATAAAGGGCGACCATACTTGTTTAATTTATCTCTCTCAACTTAAATTCTATGAGGCGACTCTTGAAAAATTTTAATATAAGCAATAGACATTCTTAAATTCTCCATATATAGGGCATGTAGTGTTTTGAACCTAATATATGATCCACAGTAGAAGTAAATATATTAGTAATAGATTGCTATTGGTCAATTCTGATAATTTAGTCATTTGGATTGCTAATATGTACTAATGTGATAATAATGGATTTGATTTAAGAATAAATATGTTATTATTAAAAATAAATGTATTTATATTTGACAGATGTGGTGAGTGCTAAAACAATTCTTATAAAAAAAAAAAAAAAAAAAAGGGCATAAAGTTAAATTCAAAAAAGTCCTTAAAAAAAAGGTGTGCACAAAAATATAATAAAAAAGTCTAAAGGTTTTGTTACTTTAATCTAAAGATGAAGATTGAAGGCACCCTTTTCAATTGGCACTTGGTTAAAACTAAAACTATCATTATGATCAAGAAGTAGCGAGAATTCTTAGGGTTGGTATCCGTTTGTCAACAACCATTCCACCATGTGAAAGTTACATATTGCCTAACGGATGTGATCATATCAATTTCAAGTAACTATTGGATTTTGATGCACACTCTACTAGACATGTGGAATGCTTGCTTTCTTTTCAACCTTTTTAGTTTCTTTACTTGCTTAAAGGTTGTGTTGATGCATTAATGTATTTAATTTCTCTGTTCTTTTATTGGCCTTAAAACTTAAACAAGTTCAATACTACATGAAAGATTATTATCTTATTTGAATATTAGGGCTAGATCACTAAAACAAACAAAATCATTATTGTAATCCACCTAAAAATTTTTGAATGGTATATCAACATATGTGAATTTAAGTGGTAAGGTGTGTGAATTATTTAAATAAAGTTTTGAATTCAAGTTGTATATATGGAAAAATATGTGTTAAAAAAGTTTTATTCCTTTTAGATTTTATCGAGTTTGAATTTTGAATTAATTAGATTTTTTATAACAATCATACTTTTTAAATATATTTTATAATCACTATCACCCATGAGAAGGGGCTTACGACAATTACAATACTATCAACTTAACTATTACAAACTTAGCACTAATATCACAACAACAACTATTTTAACAAAAAATTTATTCTCGCGTTTCTAAAAAATAGAGGAATAACTTATATTTTACCTCATGTACTTTTATGTTTTTTTCAATTTACCCCTTTATTTTTATTTATATAGATTTAATCCTTATACTTTTATTTTTGTTCACATTAAACCCTTGTAGTTTTATTAACCCTTTCAATAAATATAATTCTGAAAATTTTCATCCACTATGTCATAATTTAATTATTTATATTTTATTTTAAATATTAAAATTTTAAAAATGCTATTAAATGTCAAATACTCTTATGAAAATTAAATGTAAATTATATAATTGTAATTTATTAGTTAACAAAAATTGTATCTAATATTATAAAAATAAAAACTTAAGCAAAATTCTACTAAATTTATTTAGGATCCAACAAAAATTGTATTTTATTTAAATGAAATTATATCGAACAAAAATTCTATTAAATTATTTATTTAGAGTAAATTAAAATAAAATTTAGTAGAATATTGCTTAAATTTTTATTTTGATAATATTAGATAAAATGTTTGTTAACCAATAAATTCAATTATATAATTTAAATTTAATTTTCATAAGAGTATCTGAAATTTAATAGTATTTTTATAATTTTTATATTAAAAAAATATAAGTGATTAAATTATAACATAGTTGAAAATTTTTTTATAATTATATTTACTAAAGGGGTTAATCTTATTAAAATAAAAATAAAAGGACTTAATGTTCACAAAAATAAAAATATAGGAGGTTAATGTGAAAAAAATAAAAGTGGAAAGAGTAAATAAAAAAAATGTAAGGACTTAATCTATAAAAATAAAAATAGAGTGGATAAATTAAAAAAAATAAAAATATGAGTTATTCCAAAAAAACAACATATTATCGTACGACAGAAAAAATATAAAATTTTTATTGTAAGTCCTACCAAAAATTGAACCAATAACATGTCATGAAACTTCCACCATACCAATTAGGTTAGGCTTCAACAATACGGGGCAAACTTTTTGATTCTAACGTATATACGTAGAGTAGTTACATGACCTCCACATTACATTTGACATAACAAGAGTAATTTATGGTTTTCAAATTTTGAATAATCTCTCAAAATTTGGCATATAATAAGAAGTGATAATAGATGGCCAATTGTGGGCGGCAGAGTTTTCTACTTTTCTTTCCCAAGAAAAGAAAATGACCCACTAATTAATTCAACAACATTTGAATAAGCTATGAGAAAATATTGCATTTTTTTGAACTCTCATTGGAGGGAACACCTTGATCTATACCTTGAAATGCAGGGATAAATATTAGTTACAAAAATCATTGTTTGTGAATAATGAATGAATTTCACTTTCAAGTTAATGTAATATTGTACTCTTTCTGTTTATTTTTACTTGTCACTTTTAAGAGTTTTATTTAGAATAAAAAATAATTAATTAGTCTTAATTTTATGAGAAAAATAAGTTAAGAGACTGAAATACCCTTAATTTTTGAAAGACTAAAAATTAAATCCACAAATAATTTTGGAATTGTATTGAACATTAATTATTTTGTATTGATAATGATAAGGACAAAATTAAAAAAAATGATTGTCATTTTATGGATGGTATAAAAGTGACAATTAAATAAAATTTTATATTTTTTCAAAAGCGACAATTAAAAAAGAATGAAGGGAGTAATTTATTTAAGAAACTTATACACATATATCATTAATTTCATTAAATTTATACCGGAACGATTAACATTTATTTTGCAATATAAAATATTATTACTATAATTTTCAAGAAAAATGGCAGAAATTTAAAGCATTGGAAAATCGCCAGCAATCAAGGATAACATTACCTGTTGTGATAAGATGATGGGTTTAGATCATGGTAGTATTATTCATTTAACTTGATCAAGTTTTAATTACTCATTTATAAATTTAATAATTAAATCCACCCACTCGAGAACTAACATATAAAGATTTCATTATTCTATTTATGCTACTAATCTACTGGAGTTAATGTACATTTATATTACAATGATTCAGGCTTTTTTTTCTGCTCGAAAAAGGAAGAACACATGGAGGATTGAAGGCATTACCACATTTGCTGTACATATATATGGTAAATGAAATACATTATTAGGAATTAATAAATAAAATTAATGTCTTAATCCAGTGATAAATAACTATTAAAAACCGATATATAATTTTAATTTTAGAAAAATTATTAGAACTTACTAAATAAATTTAATATTTTTAAGTTAATATCAAATAATTGTTAGAAACCGATGTAAAATTTCAATTTTATGAAAAAAAAACTTATAATTATTTGTAATATGCATAAACAGAAAGTGGGTTTAATGCATCCATCAATATTAAGATGAACTATATTTTATTAACTTTCTCGTTTAATTTATAAATTAATTATTTAAATATCAACTAATTAAAGTAAAACATACATTTTTTAACTATTTAAAATTATAATAAAACTATTTGAATAATGCAGCTAGTTTAAAAAATATTTACAAATTATGTTTTAGCTAATGAAATATTTTAATAATTAATTTATAAATTAAATTAGCAAATAAATAAATTACGACAAAAATAAAAGGAACAATGGATTAAGTCACAATTTTTATAATGTTTTATGTATTTTTAAGACATTACATCCAATTTTCAGATATATTTCACCTACTACGATTTCAGTAGCTATAGAGGAATTTATTTCTGGGAAAAGTATAAATAACTATATTGTGTGATTTTATTCATTTCTATTTAGAGGTATATAGTATTCTTTTTTTTTGAACAATAGGTATATAATATTTTTTGTGACAAAGAGTTAGGTTCAATTCGTTCGTTTATAAATGGAAGTAATTCACACCGATACACTTAAAAATGATAACATGACATAGATTAAATTGAAATTTCAGATTGATTAGAAATTTTAACTTCTAGTTAAAAATGTATGGAACCACGATTTAGTTATTTGTACTTTTATTATAGAATGTTTGTGAAAAAATACAAATAACTTCATTCATTTTTAATTGGAAACTAAAATTTGTATTTAAAATTTTAATTTCACGAAATTTCAGTTTTATTCATAACACATCGTTATTTCTAATAGTATTAATCTAATTACTAACAGATTAAGTTATAAGATGATTTTTTGTCGCAAAAAATATTATATTTTTAAATGAAAAATAAGTAAAACTAAAAGTAGTTATTTTTACTTTTCATTTAATAAAAAAAATTTAATATATACAGTATTTTACAAAGTTAGTGAAATTTTCCGGTAAGGTCTGCCAAAATTTACACGCGTTGTAAGAGAGCACCTGAAGTACGTTGTACACTTGTAGTTGCCATTTTGAAAAAAGAAAAAATAAAAAACAAAGATTTTGTTTTGTTTGTTTTTTGGTTTAAAAAAGAAGAATAGGTTCGGAGACAGGTTCGGGCAAGTAGATTCGCGCAACGCAAAGGAAGAAAATGGAGTAGAAACAGAGTATAAAGCAAAGAAAGAAAAGAGAGATAAGCTGTGGTCTGGCCTGTGACTCTATTACACTTTGTAGAACAAAAAAGAGAAAAAGCTTAAAAAAGAAATGGGGTCATGGAGAATGTGAGCATGTAAATGTACCATCTCTCACTCCAAACCAAAGAAAAATATCAGCTTCACTTTTTTTTTTTTTCTTCTGGTCTCTTTCTTGTCCGATCTTCTGTTCTGTTGCTTGCTTTGGAAGATTGCAGATGATGGAGCTTGAAGGTCGGCTCATGTTATTGATTTTTTGATGGTGGAATTGTGAGTGGAGAGAAGAGAAGAAGAAATAGTGAAGTTGTCGTTTGGTAGGAGAGATAGATAAAAATGGCAGGGGAAGGAGGAGCATTGTCGTTTTCGGTTGCGTCGGTGGTGGAGGATGTGCTGCAACAGCATGGAAATAGACTCAGGGATCTTGATTTAGAGTCTAGAAAAGCTGAAGAAGCTGGTAATTTCTTTTTTTTTTCTTTTTTGGGTGCTAATTTAATTCATAATTCTTGAATTTGGGACCGTCTTTTCTTACTTTGCAGCGTCAAGAAGATATGAAGCTGCCGGGTGGTTGAGAAAGATGGTTGGGGTGGTTGCGGCTAAAGATTTGCCAGCTGAGCCTTCTGAAGAGGAGTTTAGGCTTGGATTGAGAAGTGGAATCATTCTTTGCAATGCTCTCAATAAGGTTCAACCTGGAGCTGTACCCAAGGTGCTGAATCTTGATCTTGATTTTGATTTTGGTTTCGATTTTTGGATATGATGTGGTATGTACAGTGATTAATCGGTTGGTTTCAGGTAGTTGAAAGCCCATGTGATGCTGCTCTTATCCCTGATGGAGCTGCATTATCAGCATTTCAGTATTTTGAAAATGTGAGGAATTTTCTTGTGGCCGCGCAAGAGATTGGCCTTCCAACTTTTGAGGCATCTGATCTGGAGCAGGTGTATAATTCAATTCCTATACAGATAATTGCACGAGATAGAGATTCGTTGTTTTTTTTTTCTGGACTAATCTCAATAATTGATGTACATCTGATCATATTTTCAGGGTGGAAAATCAGCAAGGGTTGTGAACAGTGTTCTGGCACTCAAATCCTACAGTGAGTGGAAACAAACAGGTGGAAATGGAGTATGGAAATTTGGTGGAAATGTGAAGCCTTCCATCCCAACAAAATCTTTTGTAAGGAAAAACGCAGAGCCATTCATGAATTCCCTATCCAGGAATACTTCAATGAGTGAAAGATCCTTGAATGCTGTGTCTAGTGATATTGACCCTAATAAAATGGTTGGTAAGCTTAACTGTTTTTAAATATTATGTCTCGTGTTGCTCTCTTCACATCGAATTTGATCAATGTATGTGTTTTCTTTTCTTCTTTTGTGCAGTCTAGTTCTGGCTCATTCAGTACGCTGGTTCGAGCTGTTTTATTAGACAAGAAGCCTGAAGAAGTGCCAATGGTAATAAAATTTACATACATGCTGCGGCTAGTTAAATTGTAAAACTTTATGCTGAGCTAGCTAGGATCAGGAAAAGTATATAACTCATAAGGCGGATGAATATATGCCATTGCCTAAATTTACTCCCAAAATTGTTATCCTGTACTATTAGGATTTAGATATTCTTCTACTATTGCTTCTAACACTAAATCATGCTGTCGTTTGCATGCAATAGTTGGTGGAATCAGTGCTGAGTAAGGTTGTGGAAGAGTTTGAGCTGCGCATTGCAAGCCAGTACGACCTGGTATTCTACTCAATCATTCGTACTTTCTGCTTTTTTGTCCATAAAAGAAACTGAATATTGTTTAACGACCCATCTAACTATTTATTTAGTTGCTGATGGATTAATGTTGTTATTTGAAGGTAAAGACAAACCATAAAGACATGGCTGTTTCCCAGGCCAAGAAATTTTCATTTAAATCTACATCTGGAGATAGAAGGGTAATCCCTTAATTTTTGCTTTCTGATTAATTTCAATCTAACAGTGCAAACAGGAACTTCCCACAATTTGAAGCCTTGTGACTAAACTGCTGAAATTTTCTTGTCTGTTTTATGAAAATCATTTAGACCGAAGATAAAACCATCAGAACCATAAAGAAAGAGGAATGCTTTCATAAGAACCACATTCCTGATGAGGAACTCAAAAATCAGATCCTGAAACAGCAGATGATCTTTGATCAACAACAAAGAGACGTTCAGGTACAGTACCAGAGTTATTATTTGGATAGTTCTTGTAAGAAACTAAACTGCTCACATCTTAATTACACTTTTTATTTTTCATTTTTTTAATTTCAGGTTCTAAAGCATGCACTTCATACAACAAAAGCTGGAATGAAGTTTATGCAAATGAAATTTCATGAGGAGTTTAACAATTTAGGTAACTGTTATGTAAATAAAAACTTCTATCCATTTTTGTTGTTCAAGTATGAAAAGTTAGTTAAGAAGGAATCTTATCTAAGAGTTTGTTTTGTCTCTTTCATTCTTGTAGGAATGCATATTCAAGGTCTAGCTCATGCAGCTTCCGGTTACCACAAGGTTCTTGAGGAAAATCGCAAGCTGTACAATCAAGTGCAGGATCTTAAGGGTAAGTTACTGCTTTCCTACACTCTTGGGCCTTATAATTGTTCTGATAATGCAATGAACCCCTCTGATTTTGTGTACATCACCAGGAAGTATTCGCGTTTATTGTCGTGTGAGGCCATTTTTATCTGGACAATCAAACTATTTGAGCTCTGTGGACCATATAGAAGAAGGAAACATTGTTATTAACACCCCATCAAGACATGGAAAAGGGCACAAATCCTTCACTTTCAACAAGGTCTTTGGACCATCTGCAACCCAAGGTAAATAGTCTTTACTTTAGAGAGAGTTTATTCATCTTAATACAAATTGATATCACAATTTACACATTTTTATTCCATTGAATTGCAGCTGAGGTCTTCTCTGATATGCAGCCATTGGTTCGGTCTGTTCTTGATGGATACAATGTTTGCATATTTGCATATGGTCAAACTGGATCAGGAAAAACTTATACAATGGTAAAAGATTTTACATATATATGACTGTGTCATAATTTTACTGTCTGCTGAAAATATTTTGATGTACACAAAACGTTTTTGTTCTCCATGTTTCCAGACAGGACCTAAGGATCTCACAGAGAAAAACTTAGGGGTGAATTATAGGGCATTGAGCGATTTGTTTCTTCTAGCAGACCAAAGAAAGGATATATTCTCCTACAATGTTGCAGTTCAGATGATTGAGATTTACAATGAGCAAGTTAGGGATCTCCTTGTCACTGATGGAAGCAACAAAAGATATCCTTTAAAATAATTCTTATTTTTCTTCAAATTTAACTTTACAAAAATGTCTTTCCATCAGAGAATACAATAACATGGGCTATCCTTAATTTGTTGACACATTAGAAATTCGCAATAGTTCTCAAACAGGTCTGAATGTGCCAGATGCAAACCTTGTTCCTGTGTCTTCAACATCTGATGTCATTGATCTGATGAACCTTGGACAAAGGAATCGTGCTGTTGGTGCTACAGCCTTAAATGATCGTAGCAGTCGCTCTCATAGGTAAGTTGTTCTTCTTTATTCTTCTCTATATTTCTCTATGCATGATTCTACAGCAATGCCATCAGTGAGAGTTAATTCTGTTTTTTGTGAAATTTGTAGTTGCTTGACTGTTCATGTTCAAGGAAGAGACTTCACATCTGGGTCTATACTTCGTGGTTGTATGCATTTGGTTGATTTGGCGGGGAGTGAAAGGGTAGACAAATCTGAAGCAACTGGAGATAGGCTAAAAGAGGCACAGCATATTAACAAATCCCTCTCAGCTTTAGGTGATGTGATTGCTTCGCTTGCCCAAAAGAACCAGCATGTGCCATATAGAAACAGCAAGCTTACACAACTGCTCCAAGATTCACTTGGTAAAGTCAAGATACGATTTTGGTTTTCAGAATGCTCTGTTCTCCTCTTTGCCTGCCAAACATCATGATGATTTGGGATAATGATTGTTCTTTCAGGAGGTCAGGCGAAAACATTAATGTTTGTTCATATCAGCCCTGAGCCTGATGCTGTTGGGGAAACAATAAGTACACTTAAATTTGCTGAGCGAGTAGCAACTGTTGAACTAGGTGCAGCCCGAGTGAACAAAGATAGTACAGATGTTAAAGAGCTCAAAGAACAAGTGATTACATCTCCTTTGCATTTTTTACTTCACAGTTATGTTTATCCTAATTTTATATGCATTCTACAAGCCATTTGATTATTTCCCTTCTGTGTGTTTCGTTCTAGATTGCTAGCCTTAAGGCAGCATTGGCAAGAAAAGAGGGAGAACCAGAATATGCTCAGCATTCTGCATCTGGCAACTCTGAAAGGTACAGAAGAAAAGAAAACGAGTCTTCACCATTTAGTTCTAATCAGCGGCTAGGAGATGTGAATGATAGCAATAGCTTTCGGCAACCCATGGGTGAAGTGGGCAACATAGAGGTGAATTTCGACACTGACTAGTATGCATATTGAGTGATGATACCATAAACTAGCAATGCTGTAATTTCTTTTATTTGTTATTCCAAGAAGAAGTAACACTACTGGATATAGACGTTAGATTGAAAGTAATGCACTGGCCATCTCTAATCTCGCAATGGGGACAGCATATTTAACTTGGATTTATTTTGCACATTTTCTATCAACCGTGTATGAGTATTTGAGTGATAATTCAATCTTTGAGCCGGAATTTTATATGTCACAAATGATTATTGACAATCAAAGCTGGGCCTCTTTAATTTCTCTGGCTGTAGTTATGGTAAGCCTTACTCTAATTTCTACAAATGCTGATATGCTGCATCTGCAGGTTCATACAAACTCTACACTGAGGCAAAAAAGGCAAAGTTTTGATCTTGATGAGCTATTAGCAAATTCACCTCCATGGCCTCCAGTTATTACTCCTAACAAAAATTATGGAGAGGACGAGAAGGAAATTGGCTCGGGTGAGTGGGTCGATAAAGTCATGGTGAACAAGCAAGATGCTGTAAACAGAGTTGAAGACCCTCTAGGGTGTTGGGAAGCAGACAATGGCCATTTGCCTGATGTTTTTTACCAGAAATATCTCTCAGACGCTTCCAAAATTTATCCTGAGCAATCCTATAATATGTTCACGGGGAACAACCGATTCAACCTGAATACTGCCGATGACATGGATGATCTTGACGCTGGCACTAGTGATTCATCAGAACCTGATTTACTGTGGCAATTCAATCAATCAAAACTTTCTGGCATGGCCAATGGAATTGAGTCAAAGACCAAGAAGCCAAGTTCAAAAGCAGCAAAAAATTCAGACTTGAGGTAATTCACGATGTTAAAATTGTAATTTTTGTGTTGGTACTCAGTATTTATACTTGCACTTCATACTAAATCAAGTTCTTGACTTTTGGCAGCAGGAACTTGAATCCTATGCTAGGCCCTTCACCATCACGGAAATTACCAAATGGAGTTGGTGCTCCACTACGTGGAAGGCAGCCAGCTCCTGTTGATATGAAACGCAGAACTGGAAATAGAAAGTAGGAGTGTTAGCCACGCCAAATGGAGGTTTTCAGATTTTTTTTTACCTTCTATATATATCATATATATTTCTTGATTTTTTTCCTGAGAGATAAAGAGAGTTTTTTTTTTCTTCATGTAATGTTTATATATAACACTGTAAAGTGGAGCAATAATTCCAGTTGCTTGATTGATATTGCCCATTGAAGAAGAGTTCACCAAATGTGTCCTAGCTTGGTTTTGAGTAGGGATTTGTTTTCGGGTTACCACCTGTTTTTCATGTAAAATACTGCACACTGAAATTCGAATTTTTTTTCGAGTTCATCTCAGAATTTATGTGTATTGTACAAAGACAATGAACATTTAACCAGATATATATCTTTTTTTTTTTCTTTTAATCTTTTTATATCAACTGCAAAACATGCACCGGCCCTAGTTTTGTTGTTTACCTGCGCCTACAGAGATCATAATCAACACAATAAAATTAAGGTCTTGTTTGATTCTGTGGTTGCTGTCAACTGTAGTGTCTAATGTCACCTGAACCAATAAATAGTAATTATAAAATATTTTATAATTTAGTGATTGAAATTAAATTTAGTTTAAATATAATCAAATAAATAATATTTATTCATGTATGAGTATTTTTTCAGTTGTATATATTCATATGCTAGAATTGTTAGTTTTTTTTTTTTTTCAAAAAATATATTTATGAAATGCTAATTTTTGAATGGTAAATTGCTAAATCACTAAACACTCTAAAGTCAGCAGCTGTATCTCAACCACCAAAAGCCATTCCCAACCACCAAATTACATTAAAGGCAAAACAATAATAACATAGACTACATGGTATACACCAAACAAATTAGATCAAGTGCATTAAATTTGTTCATTTTCTGGTCGCAGACTAATTTAATCCAGGCCCCCAATCCCTGATGCTGCTTCAATCTAAAATTGACGGCAAAGGTCCAGCAAAACAGAAAAATTTTGGGCTTTCATGGCAGTATGAATTTAAATTGGTAGGGTCGAGACCCCAATAATTATACTGCATTTTTCCTTTTAGCAACAAGTAAAAACCAAATTTATTTTCAATGGTTGAATCATGATAAATATGGAGTTTGTTACAGGAGATTAGTTTTAGCTTAAGTCTTTGTTTAGACATTTTGCCTCGTTCCTTTAAAAAAAAAAATTAAGGAACATGATCAGCAATTTGCTTATGCTTCTAATCTAAACCCAGTTCTATTAAAGCAGACCTTCTTGCTTTACTGTGAGCCACATACCAACACTTGCCACGGACCACCACAAATTTTGCATGGATGCCGGAAATATGTGGCCGTGGTTTTTGTACTTAGAAACCAAGCCAGACCCAGAAAAGAAAAGGTCTCTAATTAGTGGCTGCCATTTCAAATACGTACACTTGCAGTGTTCACTTGAAAAGAAATCTCTCGAAACTTCTTTTGAGTATCTTATAAAAAACTAATAATTCGCAGACTCCCACGTTTGCATTGCATGCACGAGCACAAGAACGTTTAGTTGTTTAAGTTAAACAAAACAACATCAAGTTAAACTGATTGGTCAGAATGGCAGATAGCAAGCCTTGTTATTATTCAGTTCTTGGATTGTGTAACCAAGCTTCTGCTGCAGAGATTCGTGATGCTTATAGAAAGCTCGCTCTGGTAAGTTTGGTTTTCAATCTTTATATATATAAATATTTTTGGGGTTTAAAAGCATCTAATTGTCATGTTTTGGAACTTCGAAAATTATAAAGAAATGGCATCCAGACCGGTGGATGAAAGATCCTGCAGTTGCTGTGCAAGCAAAAACGCGGTTTCAACAAATTCAAGAGGCTTATACAGGTTAGAGAAAAAAAAAAAAAAAACCCTTTTTCAATTCAATCAAAATAATGCTAACAGTGCAGCGCTCACTTCGAGTTGCTGACAATCTGACATTATTGGGTCATTTTTACAGTTTTATCAGATAAAGGAAAGAGAAGACTTTATGATGCTGGAATGTTAGGTTTTCTTGGAGAAGATGACGATGAAGTGAGTGATTCTTTCTTTTCACTTTATTATTATTATTATTATTATTATTTTAATGTGTAATCTTCTTTGTACTGCCTAGATATTGAGCAACGAAATTCTGAAACAGGGATTCTGTAATTTTTTGCAAGAAATGCTTCTGATGATGGAAAACGTTAGCACAAAGGTAAATTTTGTGAGTGTGAATATATATATAAACACATTTATGGATCGACAATGTTTGTTGCTTAATGCTTTTTTCCTTCATGTGAATTAGGAGGGAAACAATTTGGAAGATCTTCAATGTATGTTGATGGACATGATCGGCGAGGATGATAGTATCAAATTTGGGTTCGACTGAGCCACTTCTCAAAATGCTAAGAGAACTCGCTTCACCAACTTATGATGAATGTGCTTGATCTCATTTCGCATTCTTTTGCAGATTTTGCGACTTCTTTTGCAATGGAAAAAAGTTCATTAATTATTTTACATTATGCTTCCCTTCAGAGAAATTCTTGTACTCTAATATTTGTATATATAGTTGAGTTTGCTTCCATATTTTTTGTTCCAATCGATCTCAGGCTGAATTTATTGCCTGCCTGCAATTACATTACAGTGCATCCACAATACGATGTTAATAGATGAATCTAACTAGAAGTCTAATTAAAAAGTGCCAAAAAATAACTTGCCAGTGAGGCTTTCAGTCCTGCTACAGCGCCACCAAAGTTAATCCTTCGAGTATTGCTTTGTTGTGGTGTCAGTCATATGAAGCGGAGGATCACGAAATGGAACACAGCAAGGGAGGAAAGGATTAACTTTTGCAGTAGCAACTCTTACAGTATCTTGAAATAACAACTCTAAAATACCTTCTAGAGGTCTATCAAGATTAAAATAACTCGCAAAACATTGAGCTAAATAATCAGCACATCTGTTGCCCTCACAAAGAATATGATTAACTAACATTTTTCCAATTACGTTTCAGAAGACGATGACTCTCCTAAAAAAGAGAGAGGCCTTGCAGGGGACAGGAAGCTTTACCACAAATAACGTCCACGACACACCTATTGTTAACCTTAAGGATAATCTCTTTAACTCCCAAGTTCCAAGCTAGTCGCAGACCGTAAATGACACCCCGACACTCAGCAACCAGCACACTGCAACTTCTTAAATTAACAGTAAAACCACCTTGTCAGCGTCCATTATGGGACCTGAGATGGAACTAACTTTAACCAGGTATTTTCTACAAATAGACAGTCACCAAGAGCATGAAGTAGAGTCTCCTCACCAAGCTGACATCCATCACAAATACTTACGTCAGTCGTCATGTACCGCGCGCCTAACCCTTTCGACATTAGTTAACATCCGATCATGCAAACACAACCACAAGAACCATTATAAAATTTCTGCACATTTTCAGGGCCCTTCCATCCCCAAGCCTTCTGCCACGTGGGGTCACCTTGAAACCCAACATTATCCAAAATATTCTCATAAGCTAATTTAACGGTGAATTGACCACTCAAAGAATAAATCCAATAGGGAGTATCAGCACTGTCATTGCTTGTGGGAGGCTTTATAGCAACAATATTACCAAGAACCCCTGAGGGAAGAAAAAATCGGAATTTATTCAATTTTAGTCATTTTTTAAGGAAAAATTCACTTTTTTTTTAAATTTTTTGAAAGTTTACTGACTTGTCACTATTTTAGCAGGTGAATTTAGGATTAGGTCAAATGATAGAATGTTAAAGTTTAAGAATAATTTTTTTTAAAATTAAAGGTTAATGATAGAATTAAAAAAAAAAAAAGAAAGTCTTGCTTACATTGGGTGTATTATACCAAATAATAAGATTTAAGACAAATCATCCAAATATTATTAACTTAATTGATAAAATAAAACATATGTCTTATATTTTAAATTCTATCACTGGGTGTCTAAAAAAAAGCAACGTTAATGAATTTTTTTTAATCAATCCAATTATAGATTTGAGCTTTGGTCAAGGGAGGTTGAAACTTCAAGAGATATTTACACAAATAGACATTTTTAAAAAAATATTTACTAAAATCTCCAAACTTTTTGTTCATTACTAATATATCACTTTTATTTACAGATATGCATCATTCTTCCTTTTACCTTTTTTTTTTTATTTTTTCTTTCTTTTTTATTTTT